>MU159035.1:281545-294457 GCA_015888305.1 Antheraea pernyi
GTGTATACTTTCATACCCAATCAGTGAAAAATTTTTATTTTGATATTACATACAGACACTTTATTTTTATTATATGTATAGATAATCGTAATTTTATATAGACCATTATTTTTATTATGAAATTTAGTAAAGTTTCAGTCAATGCTTCTGAACAGAGAAAGAATAGTAGATAGATAGTTTAACAAATGTTCGACGTGATTCTTTTAATTGGCATAACTTTTTTATTTACGAACCGATTGACATGAAACAAACACTAAATGTTAAGTGAACCTTACCACGATATATCAGTGAAAACCACATCTAAATCGGATAAGGCGTTTCTGAGATTAGCGTGCACAAACGCACAGACAAACAGACAAAAATTCTAAAAATCATTGTTTTGGGTTCTATTGCATTTATAAAGACCCCTAATAATAGTTTTTCTCATATATACTTAATGTACAGACAGCGGTCAGTTACATTTTTATTATATGTATAGATTGTCAGAATGACTAAAAATATAGTCGTTAGCTTTGTTTATATACATGACCACAGTCCTTATCAATTTTTTTGGCCGCTCCGACTATTGCCGTATATTGGTGCTTGCGTATTATATAATCAAGAGTTGAATACAAAGTTACCATTTTGTTATAGGAAGCTAAAACTGGCATTTATTTTTTGTTGTTTCGATGTTATAATGTTTTTACATAAATTCTGTGTTTTGTGCGTCTAGTATATGCAGAGCGGTCTAAAAGTTTAACGCTGACTTTAGATCGTTAGTCAAAACCGTATCAGATAATATGGAAGGTAGAAGAACTAAGGTAGAGGTAAGAAGAACTGTATCACATGGACAAAATGTTGAAAAAAAAAATCCAGCTTGTAAATGATTGTATAATATTTGTCTGTCTGTTTATTCCGGCTCATCTCCGAAACGGTTGAACCTATTTCAACGAAACTCACACTGGCACATAGCGGATGTTATAAGGTTATACATATAAATTAGGCTACTTTTAGAAAAAAAAAGATCCCGTAAATACACGTAGCTAAAAGTCCGTGTGAATTACCGTCCGTGCGACACGCGCAACGGCCTGCGCGTACTGTAGTACGGTGAGTTGTGGTGCGTTTTTTAATCCGGATAGAAAAAAAGGTCGCAAGAGACGGTACGCTCTCTGCGTAAAAAAATCCGGTATAGTACAAGAGCCCGTGAATATCAGCCCTTGCTTATTTTATATGAAGGTTTATTATTTATATCGATTTTACATTTTTATAATGTTGAAGAAAAAAAAATTTTTTTTCCATTACTTTTTTTGCAATCAACACAAATTATTATATCTCCCATGATGATGTCATATCGAAATTGAATCAGATTTATTTTATAGACTGTACAGACAACAACAATGGAACTTGTACTATCAGTATAATATATTTAGTTAGGAACCGAAAGATGCGAGATGAAAGGTTGCAAAAGACCTAACATAATATCTTACTTGTATGTAATAGGATATACATAGCCTCGCGTTCGCGCCTATCGCTATCATATACTCGTATACTTATTTGGCGAATGGTTACAACTCTGAAAACTGTCTGTCGATATATATATTTATATAAATATTATATTATAAATATTGCAATTTATTAAAGTTTGAAGATGTTTAGTAAGAGGTTGCCACGGCATTAACTGTCTGACACATAATGACAGTGATTTCTAATATTATTCCAAACAAAATATAGAGAAATTACACTATAGATAAATTTCAGTTCATACTCTATAGACCTTTACCACCTTTGTTACCTGTCTAAGCCACGATGATGCAAATTTCATATAACCCCATCGTTCCTGTCTATGTTAGAAGCATGTACTAAAAAACTCTTAGATTTTCGAGGAAAGCCTAGTATTCACAGGCTCTTGGTCTATAACTTTTGCGATTTGTATTTGCTTTTAGAACTAGTAACACGCGCTGGCTTCGCATTTGTAAATAATATTAATTACTGAGTGATTCTTAATAAAGACATTAAGAACTTTTTTGTTGGTATTTTTAAGATTCACAATTGCGTAGTATATTATTTATAAATAAATATCTCCTAAGGTTTGTCCAGCGTTATCAATGTAAACGCTCTAAAACTCCGTACGACTTCATTATAATACGTTCATTTCTCTTTACTCCATTTAAATATACTATATATGCGTTATACATAAAAATCTTCTGAAAATAATCAGTGGCGTAGTTAAGAAAATCTAAGGAAACATACAGAAAAACAAGAGAAGCTACTTTTTTGATAATATTTATGGGTACAAATGCACAATATGTAGTACTGAAACCTATCAAGATTTATTTTAAGGATGTATATATATATATTTATATCCTAGGTTGCAAACGAACAGGTGGGTCACCTGGTGTTAAGTGATCACCGCCGCCCTTAGACATTAGCAACACCAGAGAGTCGCAAGTGCGTTGCCAGTCTGTGTTTTGAAGGGGAGTTGAGAGGAGGGGGAGGGTAGGTGACTCTCCGGCGCTCTCACTGACCGAACGAAATGCAAGCACTGTTACTTCACGTCGGTTTTTTATGAGACGGTAGGACTACCTCGGGCGAGCCAACGAATTTATGCTGAAACCAGTAAAAGCTTGAGCGTGGCTCTACCACCTACAAATGTATGTAGATATTTAAAAATATTTCGATGCTTTAGATTTTTTTTTCTCGAACTGACTACGCTATTGACCTATTGACCTACAAATACAGACCATGAAATTCGCATAACTTCCTTGTTATCTTATATCTTGTTATCTATCTTTTAAGACGCAGCGACGACATTCCTTAACCGTAGTTCGAGCATTATTGCGATTATAATTTACGGTTCTTTTCCGCACCGAAAGGCAATTTACTGGATTGAAATCCGGTGCGGAATTTTACCCGCAGTGTACGCGCTTCTATGCAATTATATATATTACAAAATTTACGGAAAAGAATCATACAGAAAAAGCCGCAGTGCGCGCCGGCTCTTATAGTCTTCGTCAATCTTTCTGACCGTTCTGATTATAGGAATTTCGGGCTCGCGCATTGTATAGTCAGAGTTTCATAAAAAACAAAGTTATATTATTATAGGAAGGAAGTGCCTAAATGTTTTAGGATTTTATAACGCGGCATCTGAACAATCACTAATTCCTTATAAATAAAAATTATTTATTCAATTTAGACTCTAAAAAAGCGCCCATGAACATCAGAACGGTTTCTACAAACAATCCACTCATCGAGAAGAACTGGCAACAAAATCGAGTGGCTTTATCTTTCTAACGTATGTATATATATTTAGAATACACATCACAATCGATTTTAATAGATGAACAGAGAGAGGAGTCAAATCCAGATATACGCACGGGAACTACATTTAAATTTTTCTGACCTGTTATTAAAAAGTCATTAATTCAAATTAAATCTGCAAGTAGATTTCTTAAATTAAGTACTTTATTCAGTTTAGGCCTTAACAAGGCGCTTATAATCGTCAATACTACCACCGATTCGGAAAACAATCCAGTCATTGAGAAGAACCGGCAAGAAACTCGATCGGGCACATCTTTTTAACATATATATTTCTTAACCTATAATACATTATAGGTTATAATCGTTTTTAGTAGATGCGCAGAGAGGACTCAACTCCTGACGTTACCGCCGTTCACATATTCATCCACTTTATAACAGCTTTTTAGACACCAAAACCCACTTGACATGGCGCTTAAACTTACAGTCCGGCAAATCGATAATATGCTTTGTGACTTTATTGTAAAACCTAACACTATTACCTAACAAACTGGTTTTACTGAGTCTGAAACATGGGAACGACCAGTTTGTCACAGTTTTTTTGTAATTAGACCATGCGGGTCTTTTACGAAATCTATTATAGCTTTTCAAAGTTTTTACGGACATACATTAAATTATCAAGAATATATTTTGAGGTTAGAGTTAAGGTACTAAATTCCAGAATAAATTAATAAACAGTCAATCCACACACAAAGCCGCACGTTAAAAGCTAGTAAACGGCAAGGGGTTTTGAATGGGAATAAATAAACATAAAATACAAATACATTTATTATTACATTACAATTAAAACACGAGGTATTTTGGAAGAAATAAATTATAAAGTTGCTTGGTTGAGGCCAGTTCTTTAAAGTCAGAGGATTTTTTTCAGAACTGCGTTACAAGTTGCTAATATTTTTATTTAGATACATAGCAATATATATTTATATATATGCGATACAAAAGATGCACGAGAGCTGTCGCATGTTTATAAAACACTAAATTAAACATCAAAAATGCGCTTCCCAATCCCGTTTGCCGACCGTTCTGTGAAGAGGCTAGCGCGCGAATTACCCACTTGTTCTCGAACAGACTACACTATTGTCCTAGTAAGGCCTTAACAGCTTCACCGGACTACTGGCCCACTTACCCACGGACCCACTGCATGTAACAACTTTTATATCGCCTATAAATATACATTTACCCGTTTATATATTTTATTTACCCATAGGATCGGTTCATGCTAATTTACCTCTGGCTTGAAATCGGGTGCGATCTTGGGTTTCGGTTGTTTCACTATAACGACTTTGTATGGTTCCTGGAAAGAAATATTAAAATTATCACGTGTTTACCCACACACTAGGCTTAAACCAGCAATAGTAAAAGACTTAGGCATGACGCGTGACGGTAGCCAAGCGGCAGGTTGTCTGTATCCGACCGAATATACTGGATAATCCAGTGTGTCAAGCTGATAAGCTTTTAGGTCGGGATGATGAAAACGGTCGCTGAGGGATTTTATTTGTGTAATGAATAACAAATTATTGAATACATCGTTACATTGTTGTTAATTATCTGTTACCCGTTTTTATTATGGAAAAAGAAAAAAATCGGACAGAATTATCACATCGCGAGAACGAGTAAGCATTATGGAACAATGAATAGGCTTAAAACAGAGCGGCTTCACAAACAAGGAATCTTCACTGCAATTATCGTACCTTTGTTACGATATAAAACAGCAAATAACCTTATAGCAGTATAACGGATAACAGTTTTTACGTTTTAATATCGATTTTGTTAGACAACTTTGTGTTTTTAACGGACTTCGAAAAAGGAGGAGGTTACTACGTTCGGTTGTGTGTATTTTTTTTATGTATGTTTATCGATATCTCCGTTAATTATGAACCGATTTTAATGATTCTTTTTTTATTTGAATCGATTATATTCAGAGGTGGTCCCATATAAATTTGAAGAAAATATTCAACCCCTAAGGGGGTGAAAAATCGTTCATTTAATTTTCACCCACTTTTTCTTTACGTATTTTCGTGAAATTGGAACCGATTTATTATTAACCATTAGAAACCACATATATTTATGGACACTAAAAACGGAGAAATCATTTTTTTTTCCAAAACAACAATTACCGCCTTCGATGTGAAACACAAATAAGGCACTAAAAAGCGAAAAATAACTGAATTATTAAATTAACCAAATTAAATAAAAAATATTGATATTCGCGCTACCGAATAATATATTTGAAGTCGATGCCAACCTACAGTTCAAATTTGTTGCAGGTAATAAAATATGTATACTATACAGATATACATCATGAGACACGAGAGTGGACCAAACCTTTGTATGTAGATGATATGAATTTAGGTTGGCATTGACTTCAAATATATTATTCGGTAGCGCGAATATCAATATTTTTTATTTAATTTGGTTAATTTCATAATTGAGTTATTAGATAAATTATTTTGTCAGCTAATCTTCCAGATTATTATAACCTTTTTCGAGTAGGTAATAAATATTACAAGTGTCCCACTATAATATAATCAAATTCATCGAAATCAGTATCCGTTCTCGAGATATAATCAATAAAGCTTTTCCTTACAAAATGAATTTTCATCATAATTCTTCGCGAATGTTTCTGATGGTTTTTATCGTTATTCTGCTATTAGGGGCTGAGACAACAAAACCAACAATTCAAAAATCGTAATAATCGGTCCAGCTGTTACTAGATTATATATGTTGTATATAAACCAACATTGATTACTTAAATTTTAAATTTACTTATCCACTTTCCTCTCGTACTTAAGTCGCGTCGTCATGAAAATTACAATAACTTTTGATAGAGTGGACCGATTTTAATGAATCCAAGAATAAATGTTACTCGACATCTCTCTCTCTACAAACAAACAAACAGACACATAAGTCCTAAACAGGCAGCCATCCTAAAAATGATTTAAATTTATTTTATTACTTCTAGCAGGCACGGCAGACGTTGTCCTGCCCCGATTATAAAAAAAATCCTTGACAAATTATATACCTAAACCTTTCTCATAAATCATTTCATCTACCGTTGAAAATCGCATGAGTATCCGTTCAGTAATTTTTGAGTTTATCGCGAACAGAAAGACAGACAGACAACAGACGCGGTAGGGGACTTTTATACTATGTAATTATTCTAAAATACCTGATAATAGATTTACATTTTTATTATATATATAGATAAGATATGATAAGAATCATACCTATATATGATACCGTAATACGGTCGAATAGTCGATTTTACACTACACTCGATTAATTACAACGCGATACTGATTAAATAATCAATAAATCTAATACATTACTGCTATTCTCTTGGATTATAGCCAAAGTAATCAGGAAGTAACATTGACAAGTTATATTGTAGGAGTTTTTGACGGGCCCTTGGTATGTCATGTAGTGGATTTTATATTTTATACATAATCTTGTGTTATTTAACTCTGTGTTTTGTAATATTGGTGGCGTTGTACGTAATACTAGTGGGCGCCCAGTGGTCGACATTCGACCATAGTAAATATTATAATAATATTTGTATGTTATAATATCATTGTTGAATGTAGAATGAAAAAGGGTATTTGGAACGTAAGAGTAAAATAATACATACAGTCGAGCATAGCAACCTCCTTCACAACCTTTTTTGAAGTCCTCTATTGACAGGTGTCAAAATGTCTTTTTTATTTACATGTGTGTATATGTTGTGTAAAATTGAAGCAGTAGTGTGAGTAATGCATATTTTAATTAATTTAATGTACTTCTAATGCATTTTATATAAAATAAATAGCTTTCTGCACTTCTCCTCCATATAAACTTTAACTATGCCAAATTTCACGTTCATCCGTTCGCCCAATTCCGTTAAAAAGGCATACAAAGTTTAGGCTTCACGTATTAATATGTAGATAGTTCGGTTATTGTGGACATGTGAAGTGGATGGGAAATAATACCACGCAGCAGGGATATTGACTTATTACAAAAACTGCGTGGAAAGTTCTAACCAGAGGGCCGCCATCTTGTTAGTACATTGAAATGATTGAAATGTGTTTTATTACTTAATCCTAAACAGCGGCAACAATTTTTTTCACAAAAATGTAATAAAATACAGACACATTTGATTCACGTTCTTATATAGAAGACTAGCGGACCCGGCAGACGTTGTCCCGCCCTGTTCATAAAAAAAATCCTTGATAAATTATATATCAAAACATTCGTCATGAATCACTATATCCACTGGTGAAAACCGCATAAAAATCCGTTAAGTCGTTTTTGAGTTTATCGCGAACAGACAGACAGACAGACGCGGTAGGGGACTTTCTTTTATACTATACTATATAGAAGATATAGGATATATTGCTCTTCCTATTACCAGTTTTAGATTTAACATTTTCAGGTAAATATCGCAAATATAAAATCGCAAAAATAAAGGGAAGGGGGAAGGGGAGGGCAAGTGGGTACTCCGGTGCTCTCACTGTCCGAACGAAACGCAACAATGCAAGCACTGTTACTTGACGTTGGCTTTTTTATTAGAGGGTGGTACTACCCCGAGCGAGCCGACACCTTCATATTGAAACCAGTTCAGCGTGACTCTACCACCTTCAATATAATATTCAATGTTGGGTTTTTGCAAAGTAACGCCTTCTTCAATCAAACGACTAGTTTTATATATTTATACACACGAAGCCCGCGGTTCCGTCCGTGTTTGTTATTATTCCTATTAATCCCTATTCGTTGTAAATACAAGAAATTGGTGGCGTCGGGCTGTTTTTTTCTTAATAAGTTTTGTGTAGTAATATAATTAAACTTTTTTTTTTCGAACTGACTACGCTATTAGCCTGACGGTCCTTCACAGCTTTACAGGACTAAGGCGAGCACTTAAGGCATTTGCCGCTTGGAACAGAGTGGCCAAACCTCGGAATGAAACTTCGCGAATCCGTCTAAGCTAAGCTAGCTATTCATACATGTAAGCGTTCCTGCGACACACATGTGTACCGGCATTTTGTAGGTGGTAGAGCCACGCTAAGCTATTACTGGTTACTACCGACTCGCCCGGGGTAGTACCATCCTCTCACGGAAAACCGACGTGAAGTAACAGTGCTTACATGGTTGCGTTTCGTTCGGTCAGTGAGAGCGCCGGAGGCCCTCACCCTTCCCATCGCTCCTTCCGCCAAACACAGACTGGCAACGCACTTGCGACTCCTGTGGTGTTACTAATGTATATGGACGGCGGTCACTTACCACCAGATGACCCGCCTGTTCGTTTGCCTCGTATGATAAAAAAAAAATGTGAGCCTTAAGAATTCAAACGTGTAGTTCGTGTCTGACAACTAGGCTAATAATCTAAGCTAACCCAGTTCGAAAATAAGGGGAAAAAAAAATCCTTCCATCATATGTGTACCTGTGTGTATGTTGCCTGCATGTAGGGTGGTCCGTGTTGTGTTATACAATTAGTGATTTACAATTTTCAGTGTCACTGTATCGTGGTAGCAGCGGGCTCGAGGGCTCCACTCCGGGGGATCAAACGTAGGCTTAAGCCCCTGCCGAAGAGGGGCACCTTACAACCGACCTCGCTGTGCTTTTTACTTGGTTTTGATAAATTGAAATCAGTCGACATCAATGAATAATTTTGACTTCGTTCCTTTGTTCTGTTAAAAAGAATTCAAGAATTTCATCAAAACGAGACTTACAAGTTGCCTTTTCAAAAAAAAAAAGATGGCCAGACGTGGGCAAAGGAAGTAGATTCAAATGCATCATTCCAAAATTCTCGATCTCTCATTTTTATCCACCCTTTCGACCTTGTGAAATCGACTCCCAGCGGCGGTATTTCCAAACAATTATGAATTGCAAACCTTCAAGAAACAAGCGTACACTTTTTTAAAGGGCCGGCAACGCACTTGTGCCTCCCCCGGTGTTGCTATTGTCTATGGGCGGCGGTGATCACTTACCATCGGGTGACCCGACTGTTCGTTTGCCTCCTATAATTAAAAAAAAAACCCCTAATAAGTTGACATCTCAAAAAAGTGGGCAAACGCGGGTAAACAACATACTTCTAGATTCCATCTTGAGATTTTCGATGTTTTTCGGACGGCTGCCCACGCATTTTACATTTTTCATAACTTTTTTTTAATAGAAGGGGGGGGGGGGATTTAACTTTGGACATAAATACGTACTCCCTTCGAATTTTCTAATTCTTATGCGATATATGGGGGACCAACTTCCCAGAGATGTATAGGCGGCGTAGTGTGTGTAGTATGTAATGGTGGTAGAGCCACGCTGAAACTATTATTGGTTTCAGCATGAATGGGTCGGCTCGCCCGGGGTAGTACCACCCTCTCATAGAAAACCGACGTGAAGTAACAGTGCTTGCATTGTTGCGTTTCGTTCGGTCAGTGAGAGCGCCGGAGACCCATCTCCCCTCCCCTCTCCTCTCCTCTCCTTTTCCCTCCCCTAACCCTTCCCTCCGAAAGATGGCAACGCACTTACGACTCCTCTGGGGTTGTTAGTGTGCATGGATGGTGGTGATCACTTAACAGCAGGTGACCCACCTGTTCGTTTGCCACCAATGACATAAAAAAAAAAAAAGGTTTTTTTTTTTAAATTTATTTGGAAGACAATAACTAATGGTTAGAATGGATACATCAGGCCATTTAATAGTCCTCGCCGATAAATAACAAAACACGATCACTTGCATTATTGGGTATTAAATGAACATAGTAACAAAAATGCAAAAATATTCATAACTAGCTGTGCCCGCGACTCCGTCCGCGTGGAAACAAATGTAAAAGAACAGTGACTAATAAAATCATCTCATTTTTTTTAATGTCATAACTGGCAAACGAAATTGGGGGGCACCTGATGTTAAGTGATCACCACCGTCCATAGATACTAACAACACCAGGGGAGTTGAAAGTGCGTTGCCAGCCTGTGTTTGGGGGAAGGGGAGGGAGGGAGGGGGAGAGGAAAGGGAAGTGGAGGTGGGTCTCCGGCGCTCTCACTGACCGAACGAAACGCAACAATGCAAGCACTGTTACTTCACGTCGGTTTTCTATGAGAGTGTGGTACTACCGCGGACGAGCCGACCCATACATGCTGAAACCAGTAATAGCTTCAGCGTGGCTCAACACTCTTAAAATGTATTAAGTCCATTTATTATCTACTTTCTCTCGTACTGAAGTCGCGTCGTCATTAAAACTACAATAACTTTTGATAGAGTGAACCGATTTTAATGAAATCAAGACTAAATATTACTCAAGGATACTTTTTATCGTAGACGCAGTACTTTAACAGTGATGCGTGTTCAAACAAACATACAAACATTTGTAAAATTATTTCAAAAGTATTTTATTCCTTATTCCAAGACACCTACAATTGTTTTTTTCACAGTAATCTAAAAAGTACAGACACTTTAGATTTACAATCTTATTATATGTATAGATGTATAGATAGATAGATGTTTTTTTTTTTACTTTATTTTTGGCAATCAATCTTTTAGATTATTACTGCCATTGTCAAGTAGTTAATATTATTTCAAGTTCTTCCATTCCATTTTGGCAACCAGTCTTCTAGTAGACCATCACTGCCATTGTCAAGTGAGTATCGATATTACAAGTTTCTTGATATAATTTCAATGAACTAACAAGATGGCGGCCAACTTCTTAGAACTTTCCATGGAATTTTTGTGGCATCTCAGAATTCATGGTCCGTGGTATTATTTTCCATTCACTTCACGTATGCACAATAAACAAACTATATTACATAAAACACCACCAATTTTAACACAATATAGAGTCAAGTAACACAAGATTATGAATAAAAAATAAAATACACTACATGACACACCGAGATCCCGCCAAAAACTCAAGATAGATGTTTATAGTTTGCAACCGCCATCCTCAAAGAACTTTCTATTTAAAAACGCTCTCGCCTTACTTAATCTAATTCTAAAGAGGTGAAAATCACCATTTACCATTGCATAAAAACTGTGTTCAGTACAATACACCACGCATTTTGTATAACATTTCCAATTATAATCTTCTTTTTTTGTGAGTAAACTTTTTGGAATAAGTATACTTTGAAAAGTATTTAATAGCCAGTCGAATATAACAGATAACGCCGCATTCAGAACCTTGTCAATAGCAAATAGAGATGTCAAGATTATCATCAATCAAGGCGCTTCAATAAGACAATGGTATGCTTTATATAGAGTGCCAAAAGCCATGTCAACTACCAAAATAAATCTAAATAATAATGTATTATAAATCAGTGTTAGAACATCTATATTGAATATAAATATATACTTGTAGTATTAGGATTAATCATTAAGGGGTCTTCCATTAATTACGTAATGATTACGCAGGGGAGGGAGTGGATTTCGGCAAATAATACATAATTTTGGCGAAAAAATAATGTAAAAATGTGAGAAATACAGATTTTTTTTATTCCTCGGCAAATTTACTGCACTGTGCCTGATGGTAAGCACAGTACAATCCAAAAACAATGGCGACCACCGAGTGACACAATATCCATCACCGGTGGCCGTTGTCATGACGGTTTGCGAAAGGCTGGATATGCACAGGATGATCCCGAAACGCGACCCGCAGAAGCGAATCACTCTGACGGGCTTTTTCGCCATATATATGGTGGTTGCGACCCAGTCAGACTGTAAAACCCTACCACCTCGCTATTGCCATTGCCTCGTTCGTTATTCAGCAGGGTGCACCACGTGCAGGTAACATTGGCTTGGATGTCTCAAGTCTTTGATGTTATTTGACACCCCTTACACCCCAAGATTGAAAGTAAAACATATTTCTAGACTAAAGTATGCTGAAACCTGGCACAATTCTGGTATATTTTAAAATCCTTGAATAGATTTGAAGTTAGTTAGTTAGTTTTGATACATCGAAATGTAAAAGTGAAAATAATAAAGCAAAATGTCTTTTTTTTGTAAATAAATAAATCCGACGTTTTTATAATCGAAATACATATTTTGAAATACCTTACGTAAGATTAGGCGGCGGTCGAGATAAATCTCATGACATCTCACTGGACAGGGAGGGATCAAAAAATCCTCAAATCGCCTCACGTAACTATTGGACGCCCCTAATACCTTTGATACTACAATATTTATGGACTAGTGGAGTCTCTTTTTTTATAGTAGCATGGCAATATGACTGCACTGTGCCTGATGGTAAGCCCAGTACAATCCAAAAACAATGGCGACCACCGAGTGACAAACTGTCCATCGCCGGTCGCCGCTGTCATGCCGGCCTGCGAAAAGCTGGATATGCACAGGCTGATCCCGAAACGCGACCCGCAGAAGCGAATCACTATAACGGGCTTTTTCGCCATGTACATGGTGGTTGCGACCCAGTCAGGCAGCAAAACCCTACCACCCCGCTTTCGCCATTGCCTCGTTCGCCATTCAGCAGGGTGCACCACGTGCAGGTGAGGTTGGCTTGGATGTCTTAAGTCTTAGATGTTATTTGACACCCCTTACACCCCGAAACTTCAACTTCTCGAGAACTTCAAGACATATTTGACAAGTTATTTTCGTATTTTATAGATTTTTGGCTGCCGCCGGCGGCTTCGTTTGCATTTGTTTTT
>MU159035.1:294528-333630 GCA_015888305.1 Antheraea pernyi
TATATATATATATATATATATATATATATATATAGTGGTCGTCCAGTGGTGGAAGTTCAACCATAACGAAGGGCATAACGTTTATACTCCACATGTGTATATATTATCTGACCCAAGAAAAAAACGAATATTATTTATTCGAGTCCCTTACGAAATTATGTGAGCTATTATGTTTTAAGTGTTGTCATCAAAGCGCAACTCAAAAAAACAATATCCAAAGTCACGCAAATCGTAGAAAAAATTTGAAAAATTATACATTTTTGACAACTAATTACATTTTAGTAATAAAAATCGTCTCGAATTTTTTTGTATTTCGCTCGCCATATTTGTATTCTTTAGTATGTTAATTTCAACAAAAAAATAAAAGATTGTTTATATTCATGTTCAGAAGTCGAACAAAAAAGCCTAAGGTACTCTAACTCTTTGTATATATTTCGAGTACATTAAGAATATACTATCTCATTCTGTCACAGCCTAGAACATATATATACATTTATCTCTATCTCTTTCTCGTTACACATTTTCGTTTCACAAAGTCTAATTTACATCGTCACAAAGAAGTTTCACTTCAAAAATCAGTATAGCTGAAACGTAAGGCATTATTTAATGCTAGCTTGTTCGTCCGATGTATTTCGATAATTCTATTTGGTGAGTCCCATTTTTAAGATGAATGTGTTAGTCCAAAACTTTAAACGAGATATTATTTATGATTGTGTTCAAACTCTAGTCTATATATTTGACTAGCTGAGCCGGCCATGCGTTCTTGTGGCTCAGTTATGACATGTTTGAAAAAAAAAAACAAAATTAAAACATGGCGCCATCTATGAAATATCTATAACAGTTGGTCCTACAGTTTTCTGTCAACAAACTTATTTAGAGCGCCATCTGTTCGAGACTGTTGAAACTTACAATTAATAACAATAATCAATATTGACAATCATTTAATTTGTAATTTAAAAGAAGTATGTGAGTAATTATGTACTCGCGTTAGAAGTTATACTTTTTTGGCGTAACAAGATAAAAATCTTTTCAAAATTTTTATCTTTCGCCTTATTCTACGTTTGTAGAAGAAACGACACTAACAATAGAAAAAAGGTATTTAATACATTGAAACATTTTAATACAAAGAAATATAAACAACAAATACAAAGAAACAAAATGTTGACTATAGCTAACTTCAGGGTGTCGGTTTTTCGTGACGGTGTGCGCGCGCATTGTAAAAATTTACTCTCATCGTTTTTGCCTAACGCGCCAAAAGAAGAATAATTTCAATAATGAGGCCATTAAGCGCAATGTAAATTATCGTATCTCTAAAGTTGGTCCAAATTATATAGAAGCCAACATTTCATGAAGATGGGTTGAGTAGTTTCGGAATTCAAACATCATGACACTGGATTTTATATATTTATACATCCAATTCTTTCATCCATTACTACGTCACGTTCTAACTGGAGCTATTAATGCTTGAAACATAATGCATACCTGTATACATATCCCTGAGAGTAAAGAGACAATGCTTTTTACTATTATGTCATCGAAAACGACAGGATTTTTAAAAAATCCACCCTCTATATAGATTGTTAAAAGTAGGATTTCTAAAAAGTTTTGTTCAACTGTTCAAGTATTATATTACGTAAGCATATTATTTGTAATTCCTTACCGCTCCACTCCCCCTCGTCAGCAAAAACAAGCAATGCTCTTACCCCCTTCCATGCTTACGGAAGCAATTATATAAGTATTTTGAAATCTGTTCTGGTTAAATAAATATTGCTAACGTAATCGCCACCTAGAACCCCCCTACCCCTATGTCATCAAAAATAAGCAAATTAAGGATCCTCCACGCCCCATCAGTGCTTACGTCATACTTGAATTACCCCTATAGGATACTCCAACATGAATAGATGTGCATATATGTGAATCTACACACAAGCAGAGAAAAAATGTCCTAATTATTGGCTATGGGGCAGGGGAAGGATCACGCTGACAATCCATGAATCCCAAGGATTGACTTTCAAATTGGAGGTGATCTTGCAAACAAAGAGCAGAAGAATGCAAATCCATGATAGCGTTTCACATGCTATAGTAGCAACATCCAGACACACTAACGCCTGTGTCTACTATACCGACGTGACCGACGATGCAATTAGTAGGTTCACCCATCGGACCATGGACACTCCGGCGCGAGACATTGTGGATTATAATTTTAAAATGGCTATAGAAAATGATAACGAAGGCTCCATTAAAGCCATAATCTAAATTAACATCATTAATAAAATAAACGAAAGCGCAGAAAATAGCAGGCCAAGAGTCTGCAAAAATAAAAATAAAAAACATGAATACAAACCTCAACAAACTCTTTTTCCTCCACATAACCTTGGTAACCATATCTCGATCTGGGCACCGGTCGCTTCGGCTTCTGTAAGAATGTAGTCCATCTCTTCTCTTCTTCTATCTTCTTCTGGAGGATTTCCTCGTTCAACGCTTTGAGTACTTCGGAGCTTTTCAGACTGCTGACCACGGGTTTTATTGTTAAGTCCTCTTCGTCTTCAGCGCGGTGCATATGTGATGATATGACCCTTGTGAGACTGGAGAGGAGTTTAAGAATCTTTGAGTAAAGAAGTCATAAGATGGTTGTTAATTTTCTGTATCTCAAAGTGTTATATACTTCTGCCAGTAAATGTAATTTTGTTACCAAATTCTGCAATTGATGACTAAGAAAGGTACTAATTGGACACTTAAAAACTGTTAAGACTTTGTCAACTTGACCAATTTTAAAGAAACCTAGTAACAAAATAACTTACCCCATAACATGGGCTTCGCGCAAGATATCTGCTTCCCCAGATATCAGCTCAGCTATCTGCTCTTCCGGTAGTCCTGGTTTGCCTAACTCCTCTAGGAATAACAAAAAAAAATACGTCAATAAAGTATCAGATCTTATAACACATTGAAATTTAAGACCAAATGCAATAACACTAAGACTAATATTCATTGGTGGAATATCTAAACAAATGGATAATAATTGTCCAGTTTCACTGTCAGCTTTATACAGAACTGTTCCATTAGTAACAGTTTCTATTTTTGCTGAAATTAGTCGTAAGAAATAAAAATAAACTCACTCGCAACTTCCTCGTCGAGGACAGGTTCTTCAAGTCCATCAACAATTCCTTTTATCGTCCCTAAGATTTCACCATCATCCGTAACGTAGACTTTTGGCTGTTTCTCGTCAATTGTAATTGGTTCCTGAACAAACAATATTAACATTTATAAACTAATACATAAGATTATATTTTTATAATTTAATTGTATAGCTAAATAGAGAATCCATCTTTTATTATCTCCAATTAATTACTCTATTTGTTGGTGCGCGATTTTAGTTTATGTGGAACAGCGCAGCGGCCCAAAAATTGTTACTTTTTAGCACCACCCGGGGAGAATGAGAGGTACACTTCCTGCACACCTCAGCCTCCCAAGATTACATTGTAACTAAAGTCATAACTTTGCGTCTCCTTATATACTATTCTTAGTAATTTCTATTCTACATAATTTTCTACTGCATCATATTTGTTAATGTTTAACAGTTTATGTCAAAATGTACCCACAGAATATTCCGGAAGTCACTTTTTATGGTGGTAGGAGCCACGCTGAAAGGTCGGCTCGTCCGGGGTAGTACCACCCTCTCATAGAAAACCGACGTGAAGTAACTGTGCTTGCATTGTTGCGTTTCGTTCGGTCTGTGAGAGCGCCGGAGGTCCACCTCCCCTACCCTCTCCTCTCTCCTCTCCCACTCCCTCCCCTAACCCTTCCCCCAAAGGGTGGCAACGCACTTGGGACACCTCTGGTGTTGTTAGTGTCCATGGACGGTGGTGATCACTTAACATCAGGTGACTCACCTGTTCGGTTGCCACCGATGACATAAAAAAAAAAAACTTTATTTCGACGTAGCTTCCATTCTTTATAGGTTAGGTCGACCGAACTTTCACATGTCAAAGTCGTTAATTAATGGCAATGTTGTACAAGATGTTAAATAGATTAAATCTAAAGAGACTCGCTTTTAAGTGTAGACTGCTGGGAAACACTCATAGGGGATTGGCGACAGATTTTCAACTTGGTGGTAGCTAACAATGTGGATTTAGAAAAAATCCTACTATCATGCTATGATTTTATAGCGGTTTTTGCCTTCACCGAAACTCCCGGCTTATTCACAAGCTTATAACGTCGATCCTCCAAATACGCAAATTACTGAACCATCATCGCTTAGCTTTAATTTCAAATATTTGGGGATTTGTATTCGGAACAATTATAGCACAATAATATGGTACCTGCACAATTGGAACTGGGGTGCTTCTTAAAGATTTCGCCGCTTCGGGATCAAATTTGACTGGTTTGACGAACTGTAAATAGTCGATCTTTTCTTCTTCAATTTTACCTTCAATATTTTCGATTTTGTTGTCAGTACATTCGGCTTTGTTCTGATTGTCTTCTGTTTTATTTTCATTGATTACTTCTTTACCTTCCATTGATTTAATATCTTTGGCTTCAGTTGTAGCCGTTTTTACTTCTATTGCAAGTGAATCTGGTATCTCAGCATTTATCTCTTCCTCATTGGCTATAGTTACATCAACCTTTTCAGTTTCATTTTTAACTTGTGTTTCATTATTTGTTTCTTTTTCTATTATATCAACCTCTTTTACTTCATTAGGTTTTACTATTTCTACAAGAGTTTCCATCTCTTGTTTAGTTTCTTTGTCTATCGTCTTTTTGGTCTCTTGGTGGTCTGCTTCTGCAGGTGCTGTTTCAGGTGACGTTTCTTCTTCTTTGCTGATTTTTATATTCGTCTCCAATTGACTCAAACTTTCATGTTTATCGGATGCAGTTGTGGATATTTCGTTCATATCTTTTTTATCCTCTTCGTTTACTTCATTAGGTTTTATTACTTCTACAGCAGTTTCCATTTCTTCTTTGGTTTCTTTGTTTATCATTTTTTTGGTCTCTTGGTGATCTGTTTCGGCTGGTGCTGTTGCAGGTGACGTTTCTTCTTCTATGCTGATTTTTATATTCGTCTCCAATTTATTAAAATTTTCGTGTTCATCGGATGTAGGTTTGGATATTTCCTTCATATCTTTTTTATTCTCTTCTGCTTTGTTATCGCCTTCTGTTAATTCTTTATTGTTGTTACTTTCCGTTATTTCTCGTTCAATGCGCTTTTCAGTAGATATATCGCCGTTTTGAATAATTTCATTGATCATTTTGTGTTCAGTAATTGTTTTAGTACTAGTGTACTCATAATCAGATTTAGAAGTTTCTTGGTTTGTTTCTCTTTTCATTTCAATTCCAACCTCTTGTTTATATTCTTCTATGCTTTTAATTGTTTGATCTATCGCCGATGCTAGGAGAGATGATTTCTTTTCGATATCACGAATCTCCTCCTGGATAATTTTAATATATTCAATATACAAGAAATATATTGTATAATATAATACATTTTAAAATAGGTATAATAATTACAAACAATTAAAAAATACTGTCAAACATCGATGCGTGAAACAATCTTGGTAAATATTTGTGATTGAACAATGAAAGTATGTGAAAATAGACTACAGAGAACGTTTTACTGTGGTATTTACAGGATGGTACCATGATTTTAATAATTGAAATGCCTACGTTTCTCAGCATCACCCACCAACAAATCGAAGGTACAGTCCTCGTCAATTTTTTTGGCTGTTATGAACATAGCCATATGTTCGTGCTTGCCCAAAATATCGTCAAGAATTGAACACAAAATGAAATCAAAATACTATTATGCTATGTTAGATATATATATAATAGTTTACGTCTGTATTACATAGATGACGCTGCCTCAAATTTTTGGAATATTAGAATGCATGTCGCTACTTGTTTATAGTTTTTATATTGTGGCAATTGATGTCATTGAGCGTTTATAAACGGAGTATCGAAGCGTTACGTAAAGTTAAAATAATAATCTAGGCGCATGCATTCAATAAAATTTGCAATTTCGACAAAGGGAAGATCCTTGACAGAGGAAGCTTCCCTAATGCGCTATCCCCGATTACACCTGGGTGCGATTGAGATGATACTAACGAAATAAAATGTAGTTCTTCTAACCCCCAAACCTGTCTTTCATTTGCGACGACGGTGAACACCTATTTATACGTAAATTCGTATCTTGCGCAATTGAATTCAGAACGGATAAAAAGTTTAACGAGGTCTGTAATATATTCCCAGAGCTGATAACACTTTCAGAAAGCTATATTGAAATAACAAATGTTTATGAATCTATTAACATGTAAAATAATGCTTGATTGGTCGGTGATGAAGAAAAAACCATCCGGTACCACATACCTTATAAAAGTAGGGATAGGTAGTGCCACCTCGTAAACCAGGCTTCGTGTAAATCGGGCAAGGTTTTTCCTCAGGTGGTGTTGGTAGTGGTGGGTCGTATATTATTCTTTCTATAGTCAATTCGATGTGGGGTATTAACTTCTTCTTAACAATGCGACGGTCTTCACGTTTTATTGGTGTTTGGACGTAATCTGGTGGTATTGGTGTAGTACTACGGCTTTTGGGAAGTGGGGCTACAAGCCTGAATATGTATTCGTCAGTTAGAGGTGTGGGTGGGAGAACGGGAGGGCTAGGAGAGGTCACTTCCTGCTCCATTGTGACAGACTGTGCTGATAAATCTGTTTGGAGCGTAAGTTTTTTGGAACTCTTAGAGGTTGATTCGTGAAGAGATTTGGCAGATTTGGATTGTTTTGACATTTCTATATGTGAGTTTCTTGATTCGGTGCGATGAGATGCTAGATGACTATTATCACTTGTCTTATGACTAATTTGAACGCTTTCAGTCTCGTGTTTTGATTGAGCTATTGCTGAAGCCATTCTGCTTTGTTTAATTTCTATTCCAACTTTAGCTGCATTATTTGCTTCAAAGTTTACTTCTGATTGTATTGTTTCCTTTTTGATACCACGTCTTGCATAATTTAGTCCTGTGTATGTATTTATTGCTTCTTTACTACTTATTTCTAGAGAATTCGATTGCTGTTTAATTACATCAGCGGACTTAGTAAATCCATTCTGTACTACTTTATGCTTAGATAAATCTTCCTCTGTATCTAATTCGATTATCTCTACGCTTGTAGATCTATCATCTTCTATTTCGACTGAAGACGATGCCTGTATTATAGGTCGTTTGTTTATGCTTAGTTCGACGAACTCGTCTTGGGTAGATTGATGTATTTTAGATTTCCTTGCTTTTATTGAAGCTGAAACATCTACTGACTCATGTTTAATTGTATGAAGTTTACGGGATTCATTTTTTCTTGTTTCTATTTCGCTGATGTGAACGGTTGGTTCTGTATCTACAATTGATTCAGTAAAATCGACAGTTTGTTCCTCTGAAATATTAAGGTCAGCCATGTCATCTGTTATTGATTCTATTTCGGTTATTTGTACCGCAGAAGATTCTTCATCAACCTCCATAGATGGAGTTAAGTCAATATATTGCTGTTTTCTGATACTCAATTCAGCGAATTCATCCTGTGCCGTCTCGACCTCTGTTATCTGTACAGCGTTCAATTTTTTAGCAGTTAAAGAAGTTGAGACATCTGCTCTCTTTGATTTTTTTAAATAAAGTTCAGTAAATTCATCTTTTCTTGTTTCTACTTCGCTGATCTGAATTGCCGGTGTTTTTTCTACCATTGATTCGGTGACGACCATAGCCTTTTGTTTTGATAAATTAAGTTCTGCTATTTCATCAGTTATCGATTCTATTTCAGTTATTTGCACAGCTGTAGGGCCATCATCGACTTCTAGGGATGGAGTTATATCAACTAATTGAAGTTTCTTTATATTAATCTCTGCATACTCATCTTGGGACGTTTCGACCTCTGTTATTTGAATTGCATTAGATTTTCTTGCAATCATCGAAGTTGTGACTTTTGCCATTTGCTTTTTCATTGTATGAAGATCAGTGAATTCATCTTGTCTCGTTTCTACCTCGCTAATTAGAAGGGCCGACTTTATTTCAGTCATTGATTTAGACACGTCCACCATTTTTGGTTTTAATACATCAAACTCTGTAATTTCATCTCTTATTGATTCTATTTCGGTTATTTGTACAGCAGAAGACCTTTCTCCTAATTCGAGAGAGGGTGTTATATCGAGCATTTGCTGTTTCTTGATATTTAATTCAGTGAATTCATCTTTTTTTGCATCGATTTCAGAAATTACGAGTGCGTGAACTCTTTCCTTTGTCATAGATAGTGAAATATCAGCTGTTTTATGTTTTGCTATTTCGAACTCAGCTAAATCATCTTTGATAGGTTCTATTTCTGCAATCAGAAGTGCTTTGGATTCCTTTTTAGTTATTTCTGTTTGTGCAATTTCAGTTTTCTCTTGAGGTACTTTTAATTCGCAGATCTCTTGTTTCTTTGCGTCTACTTGAACTATTTGCACTGCAGATTGTTCAATAAAATCAACAGATGGTACAACATGTTTTTCACTTCTACTTTCATTTAATTCAGCAAAATCATCTGTTAATGGTCTTATATCATTAATTTGTACTGCGATACTGTTACCTTCAACAATTCCCATTTTGGCTGCTTGACTTTTCTCCATTGATAAATGAATATCACTCAATTCATCTCTTTCCGCTTCTACTTCACTTACGATGAGGGAGACTTTTTCAATGAAATTAATAGATTGTATAGTTTGCAATTTTTCTTTTTGTATGTCAAATTCAGCTAAATCATCTTTCACGGGTTCTATTTCACAAATTTCGATAGCCATACGTTTTTCTTCAGTAACCTTCAGTTTTGGAAATTCTGTAAGTAATTTAGGTGTATTTAATTCACAAAGTTCATCTTTCTTTAGATCAACTTGAGTAACATTTAGAGCTGTTTGCGGAATATACTCAATAGTTTCTATAGTTTGTGGTTTTTCTTGTTTTGTTTCTAATCTGTATAATTCATCTTTAATAGACTTAAATTCACTAATTTCTATTGCCGTATGTTTACGCTCATCTACACCCATATTCACTTCTTTTGGTTTTTCCTGGGATATATTTAGGCTACTTAGTTCATCTTTAGTAACTTCAGTTTCACATACTTGAATAGCTGTCTTCGGTAAAAATTCTATGGAATGAATTGTCTTCGGTTTCTCTTTACCAAAATTAAGTTCACACAGATCATCTTCTATAGCTTCAATTTCTGTGATTTGGAGTGCCATATCTCTGCCATCAACAAAGTCAACTACTGCAGTATTTATATTCTCATTCACAATATGTACAGCAGTGAGTTCATCTGTATCAGCCTTTATTTCATTTACTGTAAGAGCTATATTCCCAACCACGTCTATGGAATCTAATTTCTTTGGGTTTTCTACGGTTAATTTTAAATCATGTGTATCGTCTTTTAAAGCATCTATTTGCTTAATCTGCAAAGCATTGTTCAATTGTGTAACTGCACTCATTTTTGCTGTGTCAGTATGTTTTTCAAATATTTTGACTTCAGAAGTAGTTCTTTCTGATTCTATTTCAGTGACTTGATACGCAATTTGTTCAGTTATACCTACAGAATCAATAGTTTTTGGTTTTTCATAGTTTACTTCTAATTTTGACAAGTTATTATCAATAACTTCTATTTCGGAAACTTCGACAGCAGTTTGCTTATCTAACGCTACTGAAGCATCAGTAGGATTTTCTTGTAATGTCATATAATCAGATAAATTACTCATGCCAGATTCTACTTCTGTTACAACCAAGGCAATGTGACTTTTCTCAGAAGACATCATACCTATTTCAGGTTTTACATCATTCACACTCAAAGGTTTAGCTTCTGTTAGATTAGTGATTTCAATCGATTCCGCAGCAGCCATTGACAATTGATCTTTAATCGTGTGTGGCTGAATTTTTTTGGTAGGTGCTACGTTTTCAGGTAACTTTTGAATAGGCTCTATGACTTGTTGTACTTCTTGAACAAAAACTTGCTTACATTGGTGGGTAGCTGATGCAGTTTGCGGTCTTGCTTTATGATAATTGTTTGAAATGTTATCTTCGAGTTTTTCAACTAATTCTATATTTGTCTCACTTTTAGCCCTTGTTAGTGGTATTTCACGTGTATCGACGACTTTTGCTGTATGTTCTCTAATGTCAGAACTTATAATTGAACGATTTTCTGTAATAACTGATTCTCTGGTCTGATAAGATGTGTTTACTCTTTCAGTGCTTTGTACAGAGGAAACGTCAGACCTTTTTGCGGCTTTAGCTTCAAATATGGCGTTTTTGTTTGTATATACATGTGATTCTACGATAGCGACGTACATTTGTTTGGCAGGCTTCGGTTTGTTATAGTTGATTCGTCTAGATTCGTGCTTTGTTTCAAACTTTTTAGACATGGATTCTAATTTACTAGAAAACTGTTGTCTTGAGTTAAATTCACGTTCTTGAGAAGTTCTTCTGCTATCTACTTTGGCGAGCCATTCCAAAGGGTCAGTTTCTCGCATAACTTCTTCTTCTATCTGACTTCTACTTCTAGATCTTCCATCGCGTTGTTCGTCTATTGTGGTTTTTGATTGAAACTCAGTTATTACGGCATCCATTTTCTGTGTTAAATCTTTAGATTTTTTCTCACATAACTGAGACATCATTGCTCCCGACTTCCTGGTTTCTCTATTTTGTTCAGGTAAATTATAGTGTTTTTTTTCTACGTTATTTTCCTTCACTAATTTATGTTCCTGTTTGTTTCTGATTTTACTCTTATTTATTTTTTCCTCTCTTTCAGCTGTAGACGACTGTTCTTGTTGTATTTCGTTAGATAGGGACATATCATTGGAAGCTTCTGAACTTTCAATAAAAATTGTTTTATCAATTTGAGGCTGTTTGTTGGAATTGTCGGAAAATGATTTTATTTCTTTATTGTAATGTGACATTGTTTTAGTATCGAATTTTTGAGCAGAGGTTGCGATTTGTTGTCTATGGAGGTTTTCTTCAGTTTTATTTGGTTTAACAAAACTCGGTTGATCTTCGTCTCGATCAGCAGATCTCTCACACTCTTTTTGAATGGCAATATTTTTTACAATGTGTAGAGGAGATGCATCATATTTTGTATCTTCCTGTTTAATATCGAGCAGTTTTTCTATTAATTGTTGTTCAAGAATCATATCCCTCCCAATGTCTCCTTTAAAGGAAGCAGGAGCAGGAGGATTTCTGTGAGTAATTTCTTTTTTAATTATAGCATCAGATTGTTGTTTAAAATCTCGTTCGCTTTGGCTAAAGCTTTGTTCAATTCTTTTTTCATAAATAACATCTTGCTTCATGGAATCACCCTCGTTTTGTGCTGAAATATTTTTTTCCTTTATTATTTCTTCCGTGTTTACGTTTTTATCATACATTTCTGATTTTAAAGGGTATTTTTTAATTTCATCTATCGTTTCTATTGCTTCCTTAGAATATATATTTTTATAATCTTTATGAAGAATGGCTTCTGACTCAATACTAGGTGTCACCGATGCGCTAAGGACATCGTCTATTTCTCGTTTTATTTCTTCTGTAACTGAAACAGCCCTCTCTATGTTTTCTTCTACAATATTCAACGCCGTTTCTTCAATCTTTGCTAAGTCAATTTCTTGCCTCATCTTTTGCATGAATTTAAGTGCTTCTTTCTTTTTTTCCTCGTCGATATTAAAATTCCTACTTTCTTTTTGCTCCTGAACTGTAACACTATTACTTTTCGTCATGTTTTGCTTTTCACTATGACCTCGGTCTCGTGTTTCTGTCTTAAGCTCTAGGCATTCATTTCTCTTCTCTTCAATTGTTTTGACATATTTCAACATTTCTTCAGTTACTTCTATTACTTTTCTTTCAATAATGTCATTTTTCTTCTCAATCTTCCTTTTAGTGCCCTCAGGATCATACTGATCGGATAAAGGAAGTTTGAATTTCGTTTCCTTTGTTCCTTCATCTTTATTTATAACGTCATCATCTCTTTCTAAGCTCCTACTAATGCTATCTCTGTAATTAGGGTTAAGAATTATTGGATCTTCTAGTGGTAGTACTTCGGGCAAAGGTTCCGTGGAAAAGGGGCGATACTGCTTCGATTCATCGTAAGGAGTTAAAGGTCTGGGCTCTCGTATAGGCTCTGGTTGGAGTAAGGGACTGGACGTCGACGGGATTGGCCTTACCGGTTTTGGGCCAACATTTGCGTCCAAGGTTGGGGTTTGGGTGAACTGCTGGATTTTAAATTGTACCTCAGTTGGTTCCGATTGTGGGTCGAAATCTCCCGGTTCGTACGTATCGTAAATCGGCTCTTGGTCGTCGATCACTGGGTCGTAGAGCCCGCTGAAATGACCAAAATAATACGAATATATTAATCAGTTTTCAAAACTAATACCATCGTTGCTCTTCGAGTTATATTTGAAGCGATGATGGTCAAAGTAGATTGAAATACTTGCAAATACGGCGAAGGTATGTAGAGTGAGAAAGTTATGTAGTTGGTAGAGCCAAGCTAAAGCTATTACTGGTTTGAGCATGAATGGGTCGGCTCCCCCGAGGTAGTATCACCCTCTCACAGAATACCGATGTTAAGTAACAGTGCTTGCATTGTTGCGTTTCGTTCGGTCAGTGAGAGCGCCGGAAGCCCACCTCCCATCCCTCTCCCTCTTCCCTTTTCCCAAATACACACGGTTGCAACGCACTTGCGACTCCCCTGGTGTCGCTAGTTTCTATAGAGGGTGGTGATCACTTAACATCAGGTGACCCACCTGTTCGTTTAAATCCTATTACATAAAAAAAGTATTCGGTAAAGGAAACTATAACATAATGGTAGTGCCTTTTCAATATATCCTTGGCTGGCTACCACCTTCGTGTTGAAAGTCTGTCGCCAAATATCTATAGGTATGTTCAGACAAGAGCCAATGCCCATTTAGCTTTAGTGCATTTACCATTGTAAATCGTATCAAATATTATAGTGGACGCTACTTTGCACTTCCGATTGGAATTGATTGAACACTACTACGTCTAACTGCAACAAAAAACAAATAAATTAATCAGTATATATGTATATTTATATATTAATTACATTACATAATTAATATAAATATAATAGTTATCAATTAATTAATTTAAAATATGTTGCAGATTGACGTGTAAGGCGGACAGTCCGCCCATCTGTCATGGAGCGAAACACGTGTAATCGATTGTCGTGATTACACGTCAATCTACAACATATTTTAACTAATTTATTGATAACTATTATATTTATATTAATACATATATATTGATTAATTGATTTGCTTTTTGTTGCAGTTAGACTTCGATCAACAATAACTAGATAAAGGGTCACGTACAAAATCGAAGCTAAAAGCTTTCCGCGTAAATATATACTTATGTGTAGCTATTTGTGTACTAAGAAAGAGAGAAAAACAAACAGTTTTAAGTTCAACCTAATTACAACCATAACACCTAGTATTAAAGTCATAAATGTTCAAAATATTATCTAATACGATAAAACGAGCAAAGCAATAAATTACTCCCCTCACAAATGAAAAGACAACATAAACATTTACTGTGCATTCAACCTTAACACGTAATGAATAAAGTACGTTTTCCCGTTATTGTACGTGTTTGGAGAACCTAGGCCAAACATTTGTATCATAGGTTTAAAATTTGTAATTTTGTTCGAAATTTTGATATTATTTGTTAGTTTAAAGCTTAAAATATAACTTATTCAACATATATTTACGAAAGTAAGATACTGCGGCCGTTAAGTTGCTTTTTCAGGTAATATTTTTGCATCTTTTGAATACACTGCGGCATGTGAAACGGGCTTACATTGGCTGTGTTTCAAACAAACTGAACAAAATAAGGACACACATTTCAAATGAGCTGTTATTTACCGAGACGTATTTTTCGCGCCGACCCTTTATCTAGTTATTGTTGATCGAAGCAGTTAGACGTAGTAGTGTTCAATCAATTCCAAGCGGAAGTGCAAAGTAGCGTCCACTATTATATTTAATGATCGATTTACCAAAAGTGACGCCTTCTTCAATAAAAAAAAAATCACATTGTCATTTAACATCAGGTAAGATTGTAGATAAACGCTTAATAATAGAAGAAAAAAAATCAGCATTTAGTAAGCTGATATTCAGAAGAAGATGACATTTCTAATAAATGTAGCCACCTCCAATTTTAAAGCATATAAAATTGTTCGTAAAACATGGAGTATTAAACATAAGTATTAAATAAATTTAATTATTAATTAAATAATATAATACAAATAATTACATTATAATCTTGATTATAATATCTTGTGATGATCAAAGCCATTAATGACACTTCACTTTTTCTCTCATAACTCATATTTGCATAGCTTATAATTATAATGAATTAAATTCTTTTTTATCTATGTTTGGCTGAATAATTTTTACACAATGTATGACCTTTGCCACAATTGTTGACAATTAGAAAAACCTAGTCGGTGTTATTACAAAAAAGTTAAATACGTATTGAACCCTGGCTTTAAAAATGTGTCATATTAAATACACCGCGGTCGCTGAATGTTCGCCATCTTGCTGTTTTGTCTCTCTTTGGTTACGTTAGATTAGACTTGTGTGAAAGGATAACGCGAACTTGCCTCGGGCGGAGGAACGTTTTGGTAGATAATTTGTCAAGGTTTTTTTTTTATAATCAGGGCGGGACAACGTCTGCCGGGCCCGCTAGTCTATACATATAATAAAAATGTAAATCTAACATGTCTGTTAGAGCAAAAATTGTTGCAGGTGTCTTGGAATAAATAATAAAATACACTTCAATCATTTTTAGAAATGTCTGTCTGTCTGTCTGTTTGTATGAACACGAATCACTGCCAAAGTACTGGGTTCATAATAAAACTAGAGAATAACTTAGTCCTTGTTTCATTAAAATCGGTCCACTCTATCAAAAGTTATTGTACTTTTAATGATGACGCGGCGTAAGTACGAGCGAAAAGTATATAAGTAAATGGACTTAATACATTCCGATAACTTTATTAAGCACTGCTTTTTGTATAAGGTTACATACGGACGAAGTCGCGGGTAAAACTAGTATTAAATAAGTGTCTCATTAATTATTATGCTTATCGGAGTCCAATAAACTCCACCACTGTTTTAGGAATGTTGTACATTTGATTGTTACTCGTCACAAGATGTCGCTGCAGAGGATTAAATGTTATATTAATAACGTTCAATCAATTAGAACCAGTACGAGTCGATATATAACCACGGAGAATTTAACATGAAATAAAAAACAGTGTGTGTGTACTTATGTACACGCGTTAGAAGTTATACTTCTTTGGCGTAACAAGATAGAAATCTTTTCAAAAATGTTATCTTTCGTCTTATTCTACGTTTGTAGAAAAAACGACATTAACAATAGAAAAAGTTGACTACAGCTAACTTCAGGGTGTCGGTTTTTCGTGACGGTGTACGCGTGCATCGTAAAAATTTACTGTCATCATTTTTCCCGAACGCGCCAAAAGAAGTATAACCTCAAAAACACGTGCAATGTACCGCTTGACGCTTCGTAAACTTTCGTTTTACAGTTACATAATTTCTTATCCGTTCCCCCCTTTAGCGTCCGTTTATCATCATATATAGGCTCCCATCGAAAATCAGCGCTGCAGTACTACTTACAGTATTGCAGATTTTTGCTGAATGGGTTCGCCAATTGTTGGACATTTATTTTTAAATTTTTATTTTTTTTGTATTTTTTGTTCTGTCTAATTAGTTTGTGTAATTTAATTTAATTGTATGGTTGTTCCAACAATAAAGTATTTCTTTCTTTCTTTCATTCAATTGATTAATTCTTTTTAAATTTAATAATACATATTTTTTCGAAATTGTTATAGAAAAGATTCCTTACAATTATATTTCAAAAATTTAATGTCTATATAGATTATATATAATATTGTGAACAATACACATTTAATAATTAAAGTTTTTTTTAAATCAACATAATTTTACTTAAACCGCGTCGTTATTAAAATTACAATAACTTTTGATAGAGTGAACCGATTTTAATGAAACAAAGACTAAGTTAGTCTAGAAGATATGCTTTATGGTTTTGGTTATAAACTCAGTACTTTAGCAGTGATGCACGTTCATACAAACAGACAGACATTCTTAATAATGATTGAAATGTATTTTATTATCTATTCCAAGACACCTGCAACAATTTTTGTCACGAAAATCGATAAAGTATAAATACATATACATATAAAGTACGTTAGATGTATATTGTTATTATATTTATAAAAGAAATTGGGTATCTTGCGATAATCCGTTAACAAATAAATGAATAAATTGAACACCGATCCAGCGAAAATTAGACACTGATTGCATAAAAAGTAATATTAACACAGATGATTATAAAAAAATAATTATATATTTAATCCCACAGACACACTACTCAATTATAAAAAAAAACTCACTGATTTCTATACAACAAATAGAACCTCATTTTACGACCAACTTCTTTGAACGGAATATAGGAAATAATAAACAATCGTTTTCGATTGCAAAACGTGAATGATCGTTAATTCGGTTGTAATTATTATAGAATATTAACCATGAAATAACATAAGTTGAGGTCAAAAGACTATTTTTGGCACTAATTCACATGCCTGATGACTAAAAGTTTATTTTAAAATATCATATTTTGGCTGAATGGTGAGTTGTCCTTTGCTTCGACAAATTAGTTGTAACTATAGCTTAGAGTATTTGGCGGGATTTTAGATTGACAAATCAAATCAAATAAAAAAAATTCAGTTTAGGCCCTAATAAGGCGCTTATGAATATCAAAACTACCACTGGTTCGGAAAACAAGCCAGTCAACGAGAAGAACCGGCAAGAAACTGGATCGGGTACATCTTTTTAACATATATATATTTCGAATACGTTACAATACCATTTTTGGATGCACAGAAAGGAGTCAATTCCAGACATCACCATCGTTCACATATTGATCCGCTCTATAATAGCCTTTCGATACTAAAACCTGCTTGAGATGGCGCTTAAATTTACAGTCCGGCATTGTCATTCAGGTAAGAAGACGATGAAGAGACGACATAACTTATTATGTCCAAGTAAATTAACATGTGCGTGTGTGAACTTTCGTGTTTCTTTTAAAAATAACCTACAGACAGCCTTGCTAACAGAATGCAATCAACTAAGATATTATAGCTTTGAAATACCCTGTCTCATACAAGTACGTATTCCTAACGATACTCTATCCCAAGAGCATCTAACGTTTAATACCAAATTTTGTCTTTCTAAGGCGGTATAAGTGTTTCTACCCGATCCTTACTCTTCAACATTCAAAAAGTTCGCTACATCTTATTTTTCCCGTACCGTGAAGCTGTGCAACAACCTCCCGGCCAGTGTGTTCCCTCCTTTCTATAACATGAGGTCCTTCAAGCGTAACGTGAAGAGACATTTATGCAGGCTAGCATGACAACGACGACCGCCGGAGGAAGGCGTATCTCTCGGTTATCGCCGATACTTACCATCAGGCACAGTGCAGTCACTTTGCCGTGATTGCAGAAAAAAAAACAATTTTTATTTTTACAACACTTACCGAGTCACGCCTATCGTCATCTTGTCTTCAACATCATCCACCACAGCCATCACCGCGTCGAGAGATAGCCTCGCTGTGTCCACGTCCTGGATTTTTGACATCACATCACCTTCTTTCAAGCCCGCCTCTGCGGCTGGCGAAGAAGGTGTTACCTTAAAACATTATCTTTTGAGTTGATATATCATTACTCGACTCATTGGGACATAGAGCAATAATCTGAACATCTGTGTTACTTTTGTACTTATTTGTGAATTATATGGCGAGGCTCATACAACGAGAGATCATTTATTAATATTAACTATGTACATACTGTAATTGGTAGAGCCACGCTGAAGCTATTACTGGTTACAGCATGAATGGGTCGGCTCGCCCGCGGTACTACCACCCGTCACACAGAACACCGACGTGAATTAACAGTGCTTGCATTGTTGCGTTTCGTTCATTCAATGAAAGCGCCTGAGACCCACCTCCCATTCATCTCCCCCCTCCCCCTCCCCTAAACATAGGCTGGCAACGCACATGCGACTCCTGTGGTGTTGCTAGTGTCTATGGACAGCGATGATCACTTACCATTATGTGACCCTCCTTTTCGTTTGCTTCCTATGGTATAAAAAAACATGACGTTTTGGCAGTATCTTTGTCCATAATGTAGTCACTTTTATGCCTATATTATTCACTACCTGACCCACGCAACTTCTCCGGTGCTAAATCCGTTATCACCGGTTCCGATTGTATTTTCAAACGCGAAACAAACTATCCAAACTATTTAGGGACCAACTCAAACACAACAATAATCAGCATCGACAATTATTTAATTTATAATTAAAAATATTAAAAGCCACTAATCGAAATATAAATTATCGTGGCTCTCAAGTTGGACCAAACTATGCATAAAAAGGTCTGGCTACCGAGTATGTCCTCTTTGGCAGACTAGCTGAAACTTTTTTGTTTATTGTAAATAAAATGTCGTTCAGACAAATGAACGATCGCGTCTCTATAAATACCTTATATGGTCATCATCATCATATATATATTAATACGTGAAGCCCAAACTTTGTATCCCTTTTTAAAGGAATTGCGTGAACGGATGAACGTGAAACTTGGCATAGTTAAAGTTTATATGGAGGAGAAGTGCAGAAACCTATTTATTTTATATAAAATGCATTAGAAGTACATTAAATTAATTAAAATATGCATTACTCATACTACTGCTTCAATTTTACACAACATATACACACATGTAAATAAAAAAGACATTTTGACATCTGTCAATAAATTACTTCAAAAAAGGTTGTGAAGGAGGTTGCTATGCTCGACTGTATGTATTATTTTACTCTTACGTTCCAATTACCCTTTTTCATTCTACATTCAACAATGACATTAACCCTAATAAAATTCAAACTTAAAAAAATCAATGAACTATGGTCGAATGTCGACCACTGGGCGCCCACTAGTATTAATAAACAATCTATTTTACGCATACCGAGTATTATTATTACGCTGTCCGTGTCAGTCTAGAATCTTATAGCCCGAAGCTCTTACAAAGGTTTCCCAAAGATCGGTTGAGTAGTTTCGGATTTCATCGTGTACAAACATCATGACACTGGATTTTATATGTTTAGTAGGATGGTGTCGCGGACTTTTTTGTAATGCTAAAAGTAATTACTGTTTTGTCGCTATAGATTTTATTCCTTTATTTTAAACCCTTCATGCAGAGCACGTTATTTTATAGAATTTTGCCGACTTCAATTACCTTTATTATGATTAATTAATGAAAAATTTGCTCAAAATAAAGTAGTCTATTGCACTCATCGATAATATACTTTTCTAAGAGTGAAATAATTTCCAAAATCGGATCAGTAGTACCGAAGATTTTTTTTTTAACACAGACTATAATCCAGACGATCAGCTTACAATATTGCTGCGGAAATAGCTAATGGGGAATCCAGCATATTGAGCGAATGGCGAAAAACCTGGCAAGCGTCAAAGTTGGGTCAAGCAAGATGCGCCATCAACCCGTGTGTTAAATTAAAGGGCTTCGATATGCCCCGAGGTGACTGGTGCAGACTAAACAGATTGCGTACTGGACATGGGCGGTGTGCACAGTTTAAATACCGTTGTGGATGGATTGACTCGCCACGCTGTGACTGCGGTGCGGATATCCAATCCTTAGCACACATCATACAATAATGCCCATTAAGAAAATATAATGATTCTCCAGATGACCTGATCGTTCTTACTGACGACGCCCTAAAATGGCTGAGAGAATTAAATCTCCAATTATAATAAAATAGAACGATTACTCCATTTCAGCCATACGATTAAATAAAATAAAAAATAGTGCCGGAGATTATCCTGACCATCCAAACTCAATGATATTACAACGAAAAACCTGTAGATGCGTTACCTACATGGTATTTTGACAAAATAAATGACACGATAACGCACACATATGTAAAGTAATATCGTAACGCCGCACTGTCTTAGATAAAATGTGGAAATAAGATGGCATATTCTCAATATCTATAGTGAAAAAGAAATAGTTATATGTTGCTTAGATACGGGCGGATTGACAGGGCTAGATCACGTTTGCTTGTTAGCCAAGTTTAAACAAGGCGCCGTCGAAGTGCCTATGACATATCTACAGCTTTTTTAGTTACAATGTCATTGATCCGAACTTACAAACTTTACCTTTTCATAATATAAGTGTACATATGTACATGTTTATTATTAGACTGTATATTTTGTATACTCTATATTTGATATTGGTGGCGTCTTACGTAATGTAGTTCGGTTATAGTGCACAAGTGATGTGGAGGGGAAATAATACCATAGAGCATTAATTCTAAGATGCTACAAATCACCCTGGAAAGTTTTAACAATGGTGGCCATCTTGTGAAAACGGTCCTCAAACACGTTTCACTCATGGTGTCATGAGTGTCAAACTATAAATATTTAGGTATTAAATAAAAAAACGTAATTTCTAATTAACAACAATTTAATGTAGTGAAAAATGGTTGTCCAATAAAACAAGCTAGGTTATGTCATAAGGAACGCATTGCAGTCGTGTTATCTGGAATCCATTTAATCGACTCAGCGTGTTCATAGTATTTCTGATGGGCACGAAATTTAAAATAATTGATACTAATATTATAAAGAGGTAAAGTTTGTGAGTTTGTGACGTTGTAGGTGGTAATCTTAGGAACAAGTGGTCCGATTTAAAAAATTCTTTAATTTTTATATAGGTAATTTATCGAGGAAGGTCATAGGCTATATATTATCACGCTACGCCGAATAGGAGCGGAGCCCCAATGAAGATTGCTTCAAAATTGAACTTTTTTTTCCTCTTACGAGCTTCCGCTGCGTGTTGTGGCCCAACTACAAAGACCCGGGGGACCACAGGTTGAGTATAGCTGATCTAGAAGATTGGGTGACAAAAACAAAATAAAGAAGACTTCACGAATTGAGGCATATAAAATCAAAAACAGCTAAGTGCCAAATTTGCAGGAAACGAAAAAAATGTTTATCTATTCTCAGAGTTGGAGTTTTACTTACATTCAAAAACGAAAATTAAAAGGCTGTATTTTATTTCTTGTAGGAATTAAATGGTGATTTGCAACCAATAAGACTAGATGGCTCCATACTCAGTTCATTTTTAGAACTTGTGGCACTTAGCTGTCTTTGATTCTATATGCCTCAATTGTAAGATTCGGCATGAAGTCACATCGATCGAATTAAAAAAACATACCAATAGGTATTACGTAAGGTGAGGCGATGCCAATAATGAACTTGCCAATAGATCGATCTATTTCCGAACCGATTAACTATAGATCTGGATCAATGTCGAAACGATCAATGGCGCGGTTAAATTAACAGCTCTCTCATCGATCACGCAAAAAAAAAAGAAAATAGGTTACGCTGTAAAAAAATCAAAATCTAAAATACTTTCAATTTAGGTACTGAGAAGGCGCTTATGAATGTTAAAACTACCACCGGTTCGGACAAAAGACCAACACATCGAGAACAACCGGCAATAACACTTGATCGGGTTTATCTTTTCATCATACATATGTTTACAAAAAATTTAGAGTTATATTCGTTTTTGGCGGATATACAGAGAGGGGCGTCATTTCCAGGCGTCACTATCTTCCAGACCAGACATTAAAACCCGCTTGAGGTGGTTCGTGAACTCACTATCCGGCAAATCGGTAATACGCTTTGGGACTTTGTTATAAAACATAAAATTATTACCTGAGAAACTGTTACTGGTTTTAGTTTGCCTGAAACATGGAATGACCAATTTTTTACTGTTCCTAGTATTTAAATTATGTTGTTCTTTTAGTAAATTCAGGTTATTTCAATTTTGACAGATATACATTAGATCACAGGTTCCCAGACTTTATTTCTTAAAGAGCACTTTCAAAATATAGCTGGTACCGGTGGACCCTCTGCAACGACATTTCTCATATCATCTCAGCTCATTCCCAAAGTGACAAAAAATGTGTAGATTAGATCTAACTGTGGAAATTGCGTAACAGTAACCGAACTTTTTAAAATAATATCTGTGTACATTGATAGGTGATGTCATTTTTACATTAGGTTCCACCCGAGATACTCATTTATAAATACTAGTGGGCGCCCAGTGGTCGACATTCGACCACAGTTCATTGATTTTTTAAAGTTTGAACTTTATTTAGGGTTCTTTTGTCAACTTACTTCTATAATCAAAGGTTTTTTTCATGGTTATTCAGTTATTATAATAATAGTTGTATGTTATAATATCATTGTTGAATGTAGAATGAAAAAGGGTAATTGGAACGTAAGAGTACAATAATACATAGCAACCTCCTTTACAACCCTTTTTGAAGTCCTTTATTGACAGATGTCAAAATGTCTTTTTTATTTACATGTGTGTATATGTGGTGTAAAATTGAAGCAGTAGTGTGAGTAATGCATATTTTAATTAATTTAATGTACTTCTAATGCATTTTATATAAAATAAATAGCTTTCTGCACTTCCCCTCTATATAAACTTTAACTATGCCAAGTTTCACGTTCATCCGTTCGTCCAATTCCCTTCAAAAGGGATACAAAGTTTAGGCTTCACGTATTAATATATATGATGATGTACATGCAGACGAAATTGCGACTAGCCCCCTTTTTTTAAAAAACTGGTTCAGCAAAATGACTGCACTGTACCTGATGGAAAGTACAGTGCAGTCTATAAATAACGGTGACTGTCAGTGTTAAATAGCAACGGCAGTCATCGCTATCATGCCGACCTGCAAAAGTGCTTCTTCACGCCTCGTTATTATTAGTATTTATACAATCTTACCTTGTTTATTTTTATTGGGATATCCACGCCTCCTTTTAGTTCGAAGCCCCACAGGTCTCCGTTATTTCTTTTTAAGTGAACATCCAGCTCCATCTATTGGGGAAAACAAAAATTTATTATGTTTTATGAAACCACGACGCAAGTGACACTTTTTGGATCTTAGACATTTAATAAAAAAAAATCGAAAAATTGTTCGATTTAGGGAATTAGAATCGCGTTCTTAATCTTAACTTAATAATTGTATAATGGGAATTATAATGAGAAATCAATAGTAGACAAGATATCTAACTATACATTTGATTTTGAATCTGCGTATTAGAGTAGGGAATTTATACATATAATAACAATGTAAATGGAACGTGTCTGTACGTTTTAGATATGTGTAAAAAAAAGTTGCAAACACATTTTTTTTTATGTCATAGGTGGCAAACGAACAGGTGGGTCACCTCCTGTTAAGGGATCACCATCGTCCATGGACAATAACAACACCAGAGGAGTCGCAAATGCGTTGCCACCTTTTGGGGGAAGTGTTAGGGGAGACAGAGGAGAGAGGAGAGGGGAGATGAGGTGGGCCTCCGGCGCTCTCACTGACCGAACGAAACGCAACAATGCAAGCACTGTTACTTCACGTCGGTTTTCTATGAGAGGGTGGTACTATCTCGGACGAGCCGACCCCTTCATGCTGAAACCAGTAATCATCGTGGCTCTACCACCACATGTCTTGGAATAAGTAATTTCAATCAAATTTAAGGAATGTCTGTCTGTCTGTTTGTTTGTTTGGACACGTATCACTGCTATAATACTGCGTTCAGAATAAACCCTATATTAATAAACCTCTTAATAATAAAGCATAGCTTCGAGTAACATGTCGTTTTTGTTTCATTAAAATCGGTTCACTCTATCAAAAGTTATTGTAATTTTAATGAGGACGCGAGTTAAGTACGAGAGAAACGTAGATAAGTAAATGGACTTAATACATTCAGATGACTTTATTAATCACTGTTTTTTACATAAGGTTCCACGCGGACGAAGTCGCGGGCACAGCTAGTAAATAATAAAAACACTGATTCAGTTGATACACATATTGACGTTGGCTGTTCTGCCGTGGGACTATCACTACCGCTACTTCCCGGCTGTAATGCGACATGCGATAGACGGACGAAAACGTTTCAGACCATGGGAAAAAACGCCTCACTTTAAAAGTTTAAATCTCGAAAACAGTGCCGTCATGCGGGTCCAATTATCGTTCAAAAATTCGAAAACGGGTATGACGTTAGAAGCAAAAGGAATATTAATACATACTATGAAACTTCCATCAACAATAACCAGATAAAGGGTCGGCGCGAAAAATATGTCTCGATAAATAAGAGCTCACTTGAAATGTGTGCCCTTATTTTGTTTAGTTTGTTTGAAACACAGCCAATGTAAGCCCGTTTCACATGCCGCAGTGTATTCAAAATATGCAAAAATAATACTCGAAAAAGCAATTTAACGGCCACAGTATTTTACTTTGGCTAAATACATGTTGAATAAGTTATATTTTAAGCTTTAAACTAAGAAATATTATAATATCACATTTTGAACAAAATGACCGATTTTATACCTGTGATACAAATGTTTGGCCTCGCCACGCACAATAACGGGAAAACGTACTTTATTCATTACGTGTTAATGTTGAATTCACACTAAATGTTGTTTTTGTTGTCTTTTCATTTGTGAGGGGAGTAATTAATTGCTTTGTTCATTTTATCGTGAGCATTAGATAATATTTTGAACATTTGTGACTTTATTACTAGGTGTTATGGTTGTAATTTGGTTGAACTTAAAACTGTTTTAAAACTTTTTTTCTCCTTTTCTTAGTAAACAAATAGCTACACATAAGTATATATTTACGCGGACAAGGTTTAGCTTCGATTTTGTACGTGACCCTTATCTAGTTATTGTTGATCGAAGCTATGAAAGGAGAATTATATTCATTCTTACATGTACATACTTACTTGAACATTACATCAAGTCAAACTTTGAATTTGAAATAAAGCTAATATTAATATTTTAAAGTTATGATGGTTGTTAATAGCGTGTTCGGACACCGCGTCGATGGACGTAAGTTTGAATCCTTGGAACTGAGTCGCAGTTTCGATGAAGGAAAACATCCAGATGATTCCATAGCATAGTGGTAAGGCTTATTTTTTTATTGTAGCACGGCAAAATGACTGCACTGTGCCTGATGGTAAGCACAGTATAATCCAAAAACAATGGCGAGTGACACACTACTCATCGCCGGTCGCCGCTGTCATGCCGGCCTGCAAAAGATATGCACTGGCTGATCCCGAAACGCGACCTGCGGAGGCGAATCAGTATGACGGGCTTTTTCGCCATATACATATATACATGGTGGTTGTGACCCAGTCAGGCTGTAGAACCCTACCACCCCGCTATCACCGTTGCCTCGTTCGTTATTCAACAGCACGTGCAGGTGGGGTTGGCTTGGGTGTCTCAAGTCTTCGATGTTATTCGACACCCCTTACACCCTAAAGGCTTTATCTAAGCCCGCATAACTAACTACCACTCTCATTTGTAAATCTATCGCAAAGCACCTGTTCCGGCACATACACTCGAGAGCCATAAAGTATTAAAATATATGAATAATTTGCTACATATAGTGTTATTGCAATTATCCCTTGCAATATATTCCCTTGTGATTGCTCGGAACACTTAACATGACTAAAGCGATACGTGTAGCGTCATCTATGGTTACTTATAGTAAGTATATAATTTTGTTTTTATTCCTATTTGAAAACACGTGGAAAACTAAGTGTATTTGTACTTATGATCTATGTTTATATGTAAACTAGCTGACCCGTGACTTCGTTGGGCGGTAATAGGCATTATCAAGCTACAACTTTTCTCTAGAACTCAATCATATATCTCTCATCGTTAAGGCAGCGTTCGTAAGAAACGTTTTCGTTCGACCATTTTTTCTCCGACTCCCCAGATATTACCCCCTACAACCTCACAAACTTTACCCCTTTATGATATTAGTATAGATAATATAATTAGTTAATAGCTTCTGCCCGCGACTTCGTACGCGTGGAATAGTTATTTTGGGTTAAGACGCAGCGGAAGCTCTCAAAAGGAAAAAAGCCCCGATTTTAAAACATTTTTCATTGTTGCTCCGGTCCTATTGGTCTTAGCGTGATGATATATAGCCTATGACACTTATAAATAACGTGGCTTTCTATTGGTAAAATAATTTTCAAAATCGGTTAAGTAGTTCCTGAGATTACCCCCTACAACGTCACAACGTCACAAACTTTACCTCTTTATAATATTAGTATAGATAAATAATACTATATATATAGACACTTGAAATACTACACTAGTCAAAATCAAATATACCTTATTCAATTAAGGCCCTGAGTAGGGGCTTATGAACGTCAAAACTACCACCGGTTCGGACAAGCAACCCACTCATCGAGAAGAAGCGGTAACAAGTTCGATCGGGTTTAGGTTTCCATGATACATTTTTTTTTTAAACATAGTTATATTCGTTTTTAGTGGATACACAGAGAGATGCGTTATTTCCAGATGTCATAGTAATACATAATAGTTTTTTTTTTTTTATAGTAGCACGGCAAAATGACTGCACTGTACTTAATGGTATGCACAGGCTGATCCCGAAACGCGACCCGCAGAAGCGAATCACTATGACGGGCTTTTTCGCCATATACATGGTGGTTGCGACCCAGTTAGGCTATAAAACCCTACCACCCCGCTTTCGCCATTGCCTCGTTCGTTATTCAGCAGGGTGCAGGGTGCTTAGATGTTATTCGACACCCCTTACACCCCACATTAATTAATTTATGCTAATTGCTTTGGGACTTTGTTATAAAACCTAACACTAGCACCTAAAAAACTGTTACTGGTCCTACTAAGCCTACTAGATCCAGCTTACCTATTTAATTTTTTCCGGACATACATTAGATTATCAAGAATGTACTGGGAGGCCAGAATTAAGATACTGAATTGCTAAAACTTCCCAGCAGTTAAAAAGTGGAATGAGCTGTGGAGTGCAAAGTGCTTAATAATTAATTTCTAGTTTAAATGAGTTAACGATCGGTACAGTGGTTGAAACGACAATTTCGCTAAGGGTAGTGGGTACGAACCCTAAACTTAACGAACCTAAAATACTGTTACTGGTGTTAGCCATCCTGTAACATTATATACAAACACCAGCGTAGACAAATTATATACCTAAATCTTCCTCGTGAATCCTTCTATCTACTGGTGTAAGCCTCATGAAAATCTGTTAAGTAGTTAGTAGACTTTATACTATGTAATAAATACATAACATTATTTAATTAATATTAATTTTATAATAAAACTTAATTATTGGAACTCTTTAGGTTATATTAGATTTTATGATAAAGTCCCAAAACATATTACCGATTTGCCGGACTGTAAGTTAATATAACCATTGACAACTATATATAGAGTAGGTTTCAAAGCCTCGTGTGTATGGAATCGCACGCGCATGTGATTCTCAAACGGTAACAGTTCGAAGGTGAGTTTACAGAGCCGTATTCATATTTAAGATAACTGTGAGAAGCCCATCGATAGTTAAGAAATCAATAATGGTTAAAAAATTACCTTCAAGTCCACAAGCAACGCGGTCAACAGTTAAAGTTTAACTGATCCGTTCATTGGCACACGGTTACGCTGACACAATTCCTTAGTTCTAGATCTGAATCTGGTTTCGACTGATGTCCCAGTTATTTATTTATCTATTTTATTTTAGGTAACCAATCTTTTAGATTATAACTGTCATTGTCGAGTATGTAATAATGTAACAAGCGTCTTGTGAGAATTTCAATGTTTTAACAAAATGGCGGTCCCTTAGAAATTTTCAGATAGTTTTTTTTTAGCATTTCAGAGCGACGCTCCGTGGTATTATTTCCCATCCACTTCACTCATGTACAATAACCGAAGTATATTACGTAAAACAACACCAATATTACAAAATATAGAATCAAATAAGACAAGATTATATATAAAATATAAAATACATGACATTCTAAGATCCCGCCAAACACTCTGGTGTCCCATTTAGGCACTACTTTACATTTTAAGTTAAGGACAAAATAGTAAATAGGATGGAAGAATATGACTACGACAGTCTTAGAAATCTTCTACTTAGCATTAAACTGAGATCAAGTTAATGACAGAATCAAAAATAGCATTTTAGGTATAGCGATATAATCTATTCACAATCTAATTTAGAATTTGATATTAATATTACTCGCTCATAGTGTAGATCTGATCAATCAGTTCAGATTATTCATGGCAATAAACCGAGTTGTTTTACAAATAATTCTCAACCTTCCGGGATTTTTTTTAAGGTGCCGTATGTTCTTTTTTTATCCCTGACAACCTGACAACATTTTATGATAATCAATTAAAAAAAGTTAAGGCCTATAAGCGTTTGTTAAGCAAATAAATAAACATACATACGTATATAGCAGGTGACTGTTTAAAGATTAATACCCTTCAATCGTGCGGTAGTTCATGGTCACATTTAACATATAAAATAATAATATCAAAACAAATACTAATAAACAACAAAGAGAACCTTAATGAAAGTTTGTTCTAAAACTATAAAAAGTATGGGAACGATCCTTTTAAACGTGAAAAAATCATAGCCAGGTTTAATGAACAACATTAAAGGGGCGCTTTTCAAGGTTAATCATTACGTAAATGCTTATCGTTGGAACGCCGCACGGTGGAACAAAGGGAAGCGGGTGCGGGTCAGGATGCGGGACGCGGCCCGGAGTACGCGACAGACAGTTAGAACGAGAAGCAAGTAATGAGTAGTCTGTGAGAGTATTGCAACTATTTAACCAGTCATGCTGTATAGTATAATATAAAAGTTTAATAAATAATAAAACCGACTAAACAGAATTTAAAAAAATATTAAAAAATCACTTGAACATTTTTGTTCAGGACGCGAATACATAAAATTTTCCCCTACGTATTTTAAATCGTTTAACTCGGCTACGTAATTTTTCACTTCCACAATCATTAACAGATACATATTAAAACTCAATACTTCCATAGAATTCAACCATTAATCTATACAAATAATAAGAATGTAGATCTAAAGTGTCTGGTACTTTTTCGATTTTTGTGAAAAAAATTATTGCAGGTGTCTAGGTTAAAATACATTTCAGTCATTTTCAGAAATGTCTGTCTGTTTGTATGAACACGCATCACTGCTAAAGTACTGAGTTCATAATAAAACCATAAATCGTAAAACATATCCCCGAGAGTAACTAAGTCTTTGTTTCATTAAAATCGGTCCACTCTATCAAGAGTTATTGTAATTTCAATGACGACGCGGCGTAGGTACGAGAGAAAAGTAAATGATACATTCAGATAACTTTATTAATAACTGCTTATTACATAAGGTTCCAGGCGAACGAAGTCGCAAGTACAGCTAGTATAAGACGGTATTATTCAAAACCATTGCCTACTTGATATGTAGAGAAAACTCACAAATCTAGACGCTTTCATATAGATTAATATATTCATACAATTTGCTATAACATAGATTTTAATCTCATCTAATAATCAAATTGGAATACAACATTTGTTAATATGAAGAATTTCATTGTATTTCTTATGATAGCAATATTTAATTGTGTTATATATAAAGGCGAAGTGGAAGCATTGACGGAATCAATGGGCCGTGAGATCATAGAAATAGGCCCTTCTATTAAAGGTAATGCTGTCATTTGTTTGTCAATTTGTACCTGGAAAATACGTGAAGTTAACATCACCAGCCTGTAAGAGACCCACTGCAGAGCGATAGGCCTGTTCCTGAAGGAAGATATGGGCGTAATCATCCACGCCTGGCCACGATTTATAGACGATTTCAAACTCTGAAGACTCCACAGTTGTATTTTTTTTTTTTTTTTTCATAACACGGATAATGACTTTACTGTGCCTGATGGTGAGTACAGTATACTGTGCCTAATGGTGAATGTATATAAATATGTATATTAAATATAATATGGTATAATATACCCAGGTATATCGGTACTACAAGAACATTCCTCAGGTTCAGGTTTCCTCGCGATGATTTCCTTCATCATCAGCCGATATTGTTACCAATTGAACATTAGTAAATGTACACGAATTCGGAGCCATTCGCCGCCTATGTGCTACATACTCGGAGTTCGAACCTGAGGACATCGGATTGTTATTGCACCAGTTAAACCAATAGGTGGTAGAGCCACGCTGAAGCTATTACTGGTTTCAGCATGAATGGGTCGGCAGCAGTACTACCGCCCGACACACAGAAACACCGGCGTGAACGTAGCAGTGCTTGCATTGTTGCGTTTCATTCTGTCAGTGAAAGTGCTGGAGGCCCGACTCCCCTCCCTCTTCCCTCAAATACAAGCTAACAACGCACTTGCGACTACCCTGGTGTTGCTAGTGTCTATGGACGGCGGTGATCACTTAACATCAAGTGACCGAACTGTTCGTTTGCCTCCTATGATATAAAAAAATCGCGACATTTATTACGTGATTTCTTTGATTTACGTTATTTGTGGTCATATTTTAGTATGGACTATATATTGCGTGCGTCTTCCCTTGAAAAATCTATTAATGCTCCACGGATGCCTGTTTTATTGTTTTAAATTGTAATTTTATAATTTCTGATTAGATCCATATAAGAAATCGTCATAATATCACTATATATTATAAAACAAAGTCTTCCGCCGCGTGTCTGTCTGTTTATTCGCAATAAACAAAATAAAAACTTCTGAGCGACTTTTCATATTGTTTATATTAATATATAGAGTGATTCACGAGGAAGGTTCAGGTATACGATTAGTCAAGATTTTTTTTTGTAAATTGGTTCAAATATAAAGATAATAGTGAGAAATAAATGGTGATTAAATTCACAGAACTTCCACCAGGTTTGGAGGAGGAACCGTCTGGAGAGAACGTTGAAGATATCCAGTCAACCATCAGCACTCTACAACCGGCCACTAAGCAGGAATTAAAGACAACGGTAAGCTATCTTCTTCTCTATCTGTAATAAAATAAGAATGTCAATCGAATGTGTCTGCACTTTTTAGATTTTTGTGAAAAAAATTGTTGAAATACATAACATTTCAATCTTTTTTTTTCTTTCGAACTGACTACGCTATTGACCTGGCAAGGTCTTAACAGCTTTACCGGACTACTAAGGCGAGCGCTTAAGTCACTCAGCCGATTTTGTTCGGGCAACCAGCTCAAGGGTGCACGGGACACCTCGGCTTGGCTGTTGCCTGTTCATGCAATTGGCGACCTATCTGAGCTAACCTAAGTTAAGCTAAACTATTCATACATATATGAGTTGTTGAAACATATATGTGTACCAAGCATACATATCTCAACAACTCTTATGTGTATTTTGTATCGGAAAGTAACATTTCAATCATTTTTATAAATGTGTCTATCTGTCTGTTTATTTCAACACGCATCATTGCTATAGTATTGCTACTATAAAGATATAAGAAAATCATAAAGCATAACCTCGAGTACCATTTAGTATTGGTTTCATTAAAATCGGTTCGCTCTATCAAAAGTTATTGTAATTTTAATGAGGACGCAGCGTATGTACTGGAGAAAAGTATATAGGAAAAAGACTTAATACATTCAGATGATTTTATTAGTCATTGAGTAGTCCGGTGAAGCTGTTAAGACCTTGCTAAAACAATAGCGTAGTCAGCTTGAAAAAAAAAAAAATTGTTACTGTTTTTTTTTACATTAGGATCCACGCGGACGGAGTAGCGGGCACAGATATATACTATTAAAATTTTTAAATTTATATTAATATTATCTGTGCCTGCGACTTCGTCTGCGTGGAAACTTATATAAAAATAATGATTAATAAAGTGATCTGAATTTATTAACTCCGTTTACTTACCTACTTTTCTTTCGTACTAACGCTGGGTCGTTATTAAAACTACAATAACTTTCGATATTGTGGACCGATTTTAATGAAACAAGGACAAAGTTATTCAAAATCAAAATATATTCAATTTAGGCCCTGAGAAGGCGCCTATGAACGTCAAATATTATAGTATAATAGTATTCTCGAAGGTATGTTTTGCGATTTTCTTGGTGTGGTATTATTATGAAACCAGTACTTCGGCAGTGATGCGTGTTCATACAAACGAACAGACAGACATTTCTAAAAATTAATTAAATGTATTTTATTACTTATTCAAGTGCAACAATAATTTTTTTCATAAAAATCGAAAATGTACATACACGTTAGATCTACATTCTTATTATATGCATTGCATTGTATTGCATAAAATTACAATAACTTTTGATAGAGTGGACCGATTCTAATGAAACAAAGACTAAGTTACTCCCAAAGATATTCTTTGTGAGGTTTTATTGTGAACCCAGTACTTTAGCAATGATGCGTGTGCATACAAACAGACAGACAGACAGACATATCTAGAAGTGATAGAAATGTATTCTATATTTGATTGAAGAAGGCGTTACTTTGCGGAAATCCATCATTATATTAGAATAGTCGCTACTTTGCATTTCCGCCTGGAATCGATGGAACACTACTACGTCTGAGTGTAATCACGATAATCGATAACACGTGTTTCGCTCCTTCACGGAGCATCTTCAGATCGATGTTGACTCTTCCGATGCGATCGGTTTGTTGTTTTACACACAAAAAACAATTGTTGTTGCAATATGACGTAGTAGTGGTCAATCATTTTTTTTTTTCGAACTGACTTCGCTGTTGACCGAGCAAGGTCTTAACAGCTTCACCGGACTACAAGTGGTCAATCAATTTCAGGTGAAAGTGCCAGGTAACGTCCACTATATATTTCAGAAGCATCACCAGCACATCTAATTTAACACAAAGCTGCAATATTCACGTTGCTATGTACCAGTCTAAATGGTGTGGTTTACAACTTGCACTCGTATACAAGGTGTTCCAACTTAAAAAAACACGCTTTCCTAAAAAATCAAACTAAAAAACAGAAAATAAAATTTAATAAATTTGGATTAAGAATAGTGTAAATTAGAAATAAATGTATATTTTTGTAAAAAAAAATATTTGCTGTTTTTTAGTTGGATTTTTTAGGTTCTTAGTTTTTTTAATCTGTTATTTATTTTTCTTTTTTTTTCACGGTAATAAAAAAGGACAGACACGTTCTGTTTACTTTCTTATTATTATATGTATAGATACTTGATTGGTTCTGAGTGACTAATCCATTAAATTGTTAAGTATATATATCTCATCTGTGAAATGAAGTTGTGGTTTAGGTTTTTTTCTTTTTCTTTCTTCTTATCCGCAGACTCTCGGTCCGCACCATTTTTTTGCTATAGTTTTATTTAATATGTAAGTTAAAAATCGTATTTATGAGCATCTATTGGGTAGTTTTTTTTAAATATATATATATTTATTTAGCTGTTTTAAACGTTATTGCCTTTATGGCGGTTTCATTCCGGTCCCCTATCGCCATCTTTAAGTTATAATCCACAATATGCCGCGCCGGAGCGTCCATGGCCCGATGGATGAACCTACTAACCGCGTCATCAGTCACTTCGGTATAGTAGACACAGGTGCAGATGTGTCTGGATATTGCCACTATAGCATGTGAAACACTATCGTGGATTTGCATCCTTCTGCCCTTTGTTTGCAGGATCACCACCGATTTGAAGGTCAATCCCTGAGATTCGTGGACTGTCAGAACACGCGAACCTTCCCCTGCCCCGTAGCCCTTGTTTATCAGTGCTTTTTATTTGGTGGTTTAGGTTGGTATACACGCTAAACATCCTAGAGAACTGGCTTTCAAATGCAGCTGCCGGCACACGCGAACAGGTGTTTGGCGACAGATATTCAATTTAAGGCTGGTTGTAGGTGGTAGAGGCACGCCGAAGCTATTACTGGTTTCAGCATAAATGGATCGGCTCGCCCGCGGTACTACCACCCATCCCACCCATCTCATAGAAAACCGATGTGACTTCACACAGTGCTTGTATTGTTGCGTTTCGTTCGGTCAGTGAGAGCGTCGGAGGACCACCTCCTTTCCCCCTTTCCTTTCTCCTTTCTCCTTTCCCTACCCCTCCCTCATACACAGTAGTGTCTATGGACGGTGGTGATCACTTAAAATCAAGTGACCCAGCTGTTCGTTCGCCTCCTTTTGACATAAAAAAAAAGAAATTACTGCCATGAATGGGTCGGCTCGGGGTTGTACCACCCTCTCACAGAACGCCGACGTGAAGTAACAGTACTTGCATTCGTTTCGTTCGGCCAGTGAGAGTGCCGGAGGCCCAACTCACTTCCCCTTCCTCCTCTCCCTTCCCCCTTCCCTTTCGCCCTCCCCCAACACAGAACCGTGGTGATCACTTAAAATCAGGTGACCCACCTGTCCGTTAACCTCCTATGACATAAAAAAGGGTGGTAGCTAGCCAGGCGGAGGTAGGAAAACCCTAACACCATACTATGGCTTCAACACAATTTTTTTCTGAAAGTTCCGACTAAGTTGTAAGGATTCGAACCTACGTCCATCGGTGTCCGAACACGCTATTAACTAAGACATTATCACTTCCATATGTATTCAGACAACAACAGTCCCTTCAACGAATACAACCAAGAAGGACGCAGTGGTACCAGAAGAGGAGGAAGCCAAGATCGAGAAAGAACTTGCTGATATGTACAAAGATAACTCAGGTAAAGAGACTAGTAAATTTGAGTCGTACATTTCAAAAGAAGCTAAATCCAATTTTAGCCGTTCCTTATATTTTGTTATTTTTCAAATTTTGTACAAAACATAAAAACTAAAAACCTTATACACCGCAAAATTTGAACTTCTGATTTAGCTCAGTTTTAAATATAACAACTCATTTGTCCTATAGAAAACTGAGACACAACGACGGCTTCTCCTAATTGTACATCGCTGTTCATTGTAAAATCTCATAGAGAAGCCGACATAGTGCCTCACTTCTCCATGTAACACTTTAGTGTAATAGTCAGCAGTAATCGTTGTATCTACAATTGAATTATTACTATTGGTATTTCCACGTTAATTATACCAAAGAATCTTTTTTACATATTTTCAAAGAGTAACAAGCATTTTCATGACACTAAACTATTTTTATGTCACTCTTTTTATTTATTCTAGCACGAGAATATGACTGCACTGTGCCTGATGGTAAGCATAGTACAATCCAAAAACAATGGCGACCACCGAGAGACTCACTATCCATCGCCGGTCGCCGCTGTTATGCCGGCCTGCGAAGAGCTGGATATGCATAGGCTGATCCCGAAACGCGACCCGCAGAAGAGAATAACTATGACGGGCTTTGGTGGTTGCGACCCAGGCGGGCTGTAAAACCCTACCACCCCGCAAATTCATATTAGCTTGTAAGATACCCACTCCAGGGCTATAAGCCTTTCCAAAATCAAAAACACTTTATACAGTTTAGGTCCGAAGGAGGCGCCTAAGAACGTCAAAAAGAAGGAAAACTTCAATAAGGGAAGAAAAACTTCCCAATTGATGTTTATATAGATTAAATTCTTACAGATTACAAATCGGATAGTAATGAAGTGACCACAGACATCTCTTCAACAGAAGCTGAAGGAGAGAAACCAGTTGCCAGACAAAAAACCAGGTCCCTTGATACGACATTTTAATTTTAAATCTTAGGAAATTAATTTTACTAAAACGACTTCTACAGACACGTTGACCAATATTTTTTGGGAGGAGACAATTTTATAATTGCGCGTCATGACATGCTAGTAAGCGTTACCGAGATTACTCTTGCACGGCTTGCGTCAGACTAATAATATAGATATTTTGTATTGGGATTGTGCAGCCCATCGTATGTTTGATGAGTTACTAAACTGTATAAAAATATATACCATTATTATTCGGAGTACCAACAGATGTGAAAGAGGGACTAATAACCGTTTCTTTTTATTGGAGCACGGCATAATGACTGCACTGTGCCTGATGGTAAGCACAGTACAATCCAAAAACAATGGCGACCACCGAGTGACAAACTGTCCATCGCCGGTCGCCGCTATCATGCCGTCCTGCGAAAAGCTGGATATGCACAGGCTGATCCCGAAACGAAACGAAACGGGCTTTTTCGCCATATACATGGTGGTTGCGACCCAGTCGGGCTGTAGAACCCTACCACCCGCTATCGCTATTGCCTCGTTCGTTATTCAGCAGGGTGCACCACGTGCAGGTGAGGTTGGCTTGGGTGTCTCAACTCTTAGATGTTATTCGACACCCCTTACACCCCAAATGTACATGTTATTGTAATGTACAAATTATGAAATTTAAATATTTCACACTATAATTATTTAAAAATTCGAAAGACAGTTGAAATTCTATTGTTTTGAGTTTTCACCTCTGTCGGCAGTCTCGACTTTTATTGTGACTACATTCTGCCTGACGGTAAGCACAGTAAAAGCCAAAAGCAATGGACAAGCTATCCATCACCGATCGCCGCTGTCATGCCGGTCTACGTATATGTCTCTTCACGTTACGCTTGAAGGACCCAATATCATAGGAAGAAGGGAACACACTGGCGAGATCGTTCCACAGCTTCACGGTACGGCAAAGATGTTGCGAACTTTTTAGCTCATGCCCAGTTGGAGTTACCGTAAAACTGTGGCTCCGAAGACCAGCGCACGTGGTTCGGTTATGAAAAGGAGAGGAAGGGATCAAATTGAATAACTCTTCAGAACACTCGCCATGATACAGACAGTAGAACACGTTGCCAACTTGTGTTTGAGGGACGGGGAGTGGGGAAGATGAGGTGGTCCTCCGGCGATCTCACTGACCGAACGAAACGCAACAATACAACCACTGTTACTTCACGTCGATTTTCTGTGTGTGTCGGGTGGTACTACCGAAGGAGCCGACACATTCATGCTGAAACCAGTAATAGTTTCAGCGTGACTCTACCACCTGTGAGAAACTGCACTGTGTACTTGATGGTAAGAGTCATGCAGTCCAAAAACTACAACAGTCACCCGTGAGATAATGAATTATATCTTAACAAATTTCTTAACTTTTGTAACCAGATATAGAGAGATAAAGCCCTACCACCATGCTATGGTATCATAACAATCGTTTCCTTCACTAGAAGCTTTGGCTCGTCACAGGATCCGAACCAACGGTTTGGCAGCTCGAATTTAATAAAAAAAAACCTTTCCAGCTTCAAATTCCAACCTGACGTTCACAATAAAGCTGATGTGGAGCGATTCAGGACCTCCGTTGATGTTATCAGCTGTGATAAGCCTTCAACTGAAAAGCTCAACGCTGTAAGAGAATACTGAAATTTGTATGAAAAAAAGAAACTTATAATTGTGGTCATCTAGTGGTTTGAGTGGCGGAAAGTACCAACGAATTATTCGGAATTCACATACATTGATTAATTTACATTCGGTAACAGTATCGGATAAGGGTGAAGGATAACATCTTGAGGAAATCTGAACCTGGAAATGTTCTTGCTGTACCAGCGTATGTGGGAAAAAATATGGAAGTGATGCACAGAGAGAGGTGTCAACTCCAGACTTGGTTCACATACTGATCCACTCTGTAATAGCCTTTAGACATAAAAACCTTCTTGACAAGGCGCTTGAACTTACACGATCTTGACACTTGCATCACGATCACCTATCCTTCTAAGGACAAAATCAAAAACACTTTACTTAATTTAGACTCTAAGGCGTTTAGGAATGTGTAAAATACCACCGGTTCGGACAAAAAACCCACTTATCGAGAAGAACCGGTAACAAACTCGACTGGTTTATATTTTCATTATAGTTTAGTTTTTAGTGGGTGAAAAGAGGTGTTATTTCCAGGCATCACATTCGTTCACATATTGATCTACTTTATAATAGCCTTTTGACACCAAAACCCGCTTGACATGGCGTTGAAACTTACAGTCCGGCAAATCGGTAATGTGCTTCGGGGCTTTGTTGCAAAACCTAACACTATTACCTAAAGAAAACTTACTGGTTTTACAGACTCTGAAACATGGGACGACAAGTTCGTCACAGTTTCTAGTATTTAAATTATACTGGTCTTATCTATTCCAGAAAAACCCGCTATCGCAATCCGCAACGAGGTGTTTTATTGATATTATCTTAGGACTGATTGGTATCAGTGGACTCATAATACTTCAGTGACGTCATCAAATTAAAATTCCCATCAAAATCTGAAATGTTTATTTTGATTAAATGTATTTGGTATTTAATATAATAATAAAACGTATTTATTTATTGAGAATTTTTGATGTTTTATATAGTAGACTAGCTTGTCCCTAACAAAATCCCCGATTTAGAAACCTTCATTGGTGCTCCACCCCACTGGCGTGATGATATACTTCCTCCTGTGTAAATCTGATAAATGTGCTATCTAACACTAAAAGGATTTTTCAAATCAGTAGTTTCTGAGATTGGTTCGTTCGAGCAAACAAACTCTTCAGCTTTATAATATTAGTATAGATTATTATTATTATACTAGCGGTCCGGCGAACGTCCTGGCTTAATAAAAAATCCTAAAAGTCAACCGCAAAACCTACTGGGTCCAATTGTGAAACTAAACAATTTTTAAATCCACACACAAAGTTTCATAAATATCTGTTCAGCCGTCTAGGAGCAGGTCAGTCACATACACACGGACAGAAGAATTATATATGTATATTATCTATACAAATATATAAAGCTGAATAGTTTGTTTGTTTGGTTGAACGCTATGATCTCAGGAACTACCAGTCCGATTTGAGAAAATCTTTCGGTTTTGCAGATAGCTCATTTATCGAGGAAGGCTTTAGGCTATATATCATCACGCTAAGACCACTAGAAGTAGAGAACCAATGAAGAATGTTTCAAAATCGGGCACTTTTTTTGCTTTTCTGAGATTTCGTTATTATTATATACGTTGCCATGGTAACGTGGTAAGTAGTAATAATATTCGTCCAATAGGACAGGCGAAGGAATTAATCCATACTGCCATTTCTGAAGTTATGTGGTAAGTATCAACGCTAACATTTTCAAAGTTTATTTTGTTTTCCTATTCAAAAAGTTTATACT
>MU159035.1:335976-369374 GCA_015888305.1 Antheraea pernyi
AATTTTTTATTTGTTCTCTATTACGTATTATAAAAATAAAGTTTGTGTATGTACAATTAAAATAACAACTTTTTGATGAATGGATATGGCTACAAATGACCAAAAAAACTTTTTTTATACTTTGTCTATATTTTTATATTATTATATTTTATCTGTTTCTTTGTTTGCTCTAGGTAATCTCCAAAACGACTGGACCTATTTTAACGTGAATTTTACTTTTTACTGCCAGATAACCGAAACTTATCGCGCCTTACGTTACTTTACTGATCAGGTGAGAAATCGGTGTTTTCAATACGTAGAGTACACAGTGCTTACCTCCACCACTTTTCGTCGCACAAAAAGGTTACCGGTCAAAATTTCAAATTAATTGATTATACCTACTGTGATTCTAAATAGTTTTTTACTCTATTTAAATATATCATAACTGGAGTAAGTACCTTTCTTTTATTAGAAGACAAATAATTACCAGACTACCGGAATAAAGTTTATTTTTATATTAATCTTTGTGTTGGCAACCCTAACGAGGTTGGCGGGAACAATGAAGACGTCACTAATTGGAGCGAGCAGGTACTTGACCCGACACTATTGTGTAAGAACGCAAGGCGACGAGAGAAAACTGCGAAGAGACACGTATTGTTATACGAACAATCATAATTCGTTTTCTATTGCACGTAAAAACGCATGTGCATTTTTAATTTATAACGTAATTGCAATATTTCTTGTAACAGAGAACATATTATGGTATGTTGTATTAGGCACGCGAAGTCCCGTTTTGTCTGAGAGAAAACAGTTTTTATTAGCGTACTAGCTGTGCCCGCGAATCTGTCAGAGTGAAATCTAATGTAAAAAAAAAACAGTCATTAATAAAATCGACTGAATATATTAAGTCCATTTACGTAACTACTTTTCTATCGTAATTAAATCGCGTCATCATTAAAATGATAATAACTTTTGATAGAGTGAACCGATTTTAATGAAACCAAGATTAATTTTTACTCGAGGATTTATCGTGAATGCAGTACTTTAGCAGTGATGCCTGTTCATACAAACAGACAGGCAGAGAGATATTTGTAAAACGATTGAAATATATTTTATTACTTATTCTACGACACATGTAACAACTTTTTTTTGGAGTGAAACTTCTTTAGGCGCATGAGGGTAAAATTTTTACAGATGTAACTTCACAAAAGTATGCAACGGAAGTGACGTCATTTGCAGTTAACACAGATTTTTCATCTATTTTTCTTTCTATTTTTCTAAAGTTTTAGATTTGTATAAATATAAACAAGACTTATAAATTAATTCGCCAAAGAAGTTTCACTTCTGACATGTGTACTTTGTACGCACGCACTTTTTTTTTTTACCAAAAATCTAAAAAGTACAAACAAGTTCTTTTTGAAAAAGCGTTTCTGTAATGTACATACCCTCTCACAATTTTACATTTCTTTAATATTTTTTTAAAAAGCGCGTGCGGAGCCGCGGGTAACAGCTAGTATAATATAAAAATAAATATATTATATAAAGATAAGAATGTGCATGAAATGGTTAATGTAAGTAACGTATTTAGGTTGATAAGTATCGATACTGTATCCGTATCCGTCTAAATAGCTTTCGAATTGTACGTCACCATTTTTTAAGAAGATAACTATAGTGGGTCATCCTTGAAAGATATATATATGCCGTCACAGGCTTCTTTGTAGATCTATAAAAGAGGAATATCCCATCCCAATATTATTTTGCTATATCTCAAAGCATTTTCGATGAAAACTCCTAGGTGGCTTGACTTTTGCCAACATTTCTAACTATTACCATTATATTTCAACCAGTTTACACACAACCTCGATAAATATACCTAAATCTTCCTCAAGAATCACTTTATCTACTGGTGAAAACAGCATAAAAATCCGTTCAGTAGTTTTTGAGTTTACTTTATTTATAATATGTGGTTCATGTATAAAATCAAGATAACAATAAACAAGTGATCACAGTAGATGGAGAATTAATAATATTTGGTAAGCTATTCGATAAAACAAACAAGATAAAAAAGTGTGTGTGTACTCATGTACACGCGTTAGAAGCTATACTTCTTTGGCGTAACAAGATTAAAATCTTTTCAAAAAATTTATCTCTCGCCTTATTCTACGTTTGTAGAAAATACGACACTAACAATAGAAAAAAGGTATTTAATACATTGAATGTTTTAATACAAAGAAATACAAACAATACTTACAAAGAAACAAAATGTAATAACTTCAGGGTGTCGGTTTTCGTAGGTCGTAGAAGACCTCTACCCATTGAGATGGTGTGGATGAAATTTCAGTCTCAGGCGGGTTGTTCGGTAGTGGAATACAGTGGCGGGTATAAATCCAAACAACTCCTCTGAACACTCACTCTATTGTGTAATAAGTCGTAAGCACCTGTAATTAACATTGCACTTATATAAAGTCTATTCTTTAATAATGCATGTTATTTACTATCGTTGTGTAAATCGTGTTGCTCTTTCAAATAAATAAAGGGCAGACTCTTAAATAAAGGATTTGATAATTTGATAATATAATACACATAGGTCATTACATAGGCGCTTTTACGATAAATGCTTTTGAATTGTGTCAGTTGAGTATCGATTTTATAATCTATAATTATACTTTGTGATAATTTTCTTTCATTTCGATCGATAAATGCTAAATAAAACCTGATAACATATGATCATTATAATAGATATGTTATCGGAAACATGTTATACAGCTTGCTCCGTTTTGTAGAGACGTTTACGTATTGGTCAGGTACGGACACCGCGTTGATCGACCTATAATGTTAGGTTCGAATCCTTGCGAATGAGTTTTCGGTGAAGATTTTATCGTGATAAAATCAAAATTTACTTGTAGGGCGTTTCTTAAGCTCGCACTGGCTAGACCATCCTCAAGTTTTAGATAATAAGAAAGTAAATCAAAATGCATATTTTTTTTAATTAAAGGTATTAAAAGAGATTTGACTAATTCGATTGTTTAATTCTAAATTTGATCTATTTCAACTAAACCAAAGAAGTTTCACTTCCTCCGCGTGTACACACTGATACACGCAAAGTTCTATTTTATTAATGGAGAGTGCTACAAGTCTTGAGATGAGAAAATGGAAATGCGTTACTTATTTATAATATATACTAGGGACCCGCCCCAGCTTTGCACGGGTGCAATGTAGATATTAATATGGGACAGAGTGGAGTGATTTATAACATAAGACTAGGTGTGCACGCGACTTCGTTCACGTGGAACCTGATGTACAAAACAATGACTAATAAAGTCATCTGAACGTATACAGTCCATTTGCTTATATACTTTTCTTTCATACTTAAGTCGCGGCGCCATTAAAATTACAATAACGTGTTATCACCCACCGCCGGTGCCGCTGCATCACATTCAAAAGACGAGACTACAACACGACCGGAACATTGATATTAGCGCCATCATATTATAAATATACATTGACACTAGCGCCAACATATTAGAGATACACATTGATACTAGCGCCACCATATTAGAGAGACACATTGACACTAGTGCCACCATATTAAAGATACATAAATAAGAATTATTATTATTATATAGATTTTAATAAGACGTAAATAAGAATATCATTATATAGAATTGAATCATTCGTTTGATCATTATGAATAATAGTATATTCTTTGACTTCATAGTTCGGCCATGAAAGGCAAGATGTCGCTGATCTACATGTCGAAACAGATTAGTAAACATATTAGAGATACATAAATAAGGGTAATTATATAAGATCGTTGTATAGCTTAAATACTATATAATACTATAATAGTCCGAAGTTGGAGTTATCGATAATTCCAATGTGGCTGTAGGTTTGCACCAGGGTTCAGCTTTAAGCCCTTATTTATTCCTTATTTATGGATGCGTTAACATCTGACATACAGGAGGAGGCACCCTGGTGTATGCTGTTTGCTGATGATATTGTTCTTGTCGGCGAAGATGCTACCCAGGTCCAGAGTAGACTGGTAAAATGGCGAGAAAAACTGGAGAATGTTGGTTTGAAAACCAGTAGACTAAAAACCGAACATTTATTTTGCGACTTCGGTGGTCCATCCAGCTTTTCTCCTATAGCTTTAAATGGTATATCTCGGTTCTCTGATCCAAAACGATGGTTGCATAGACAAGGACGTGAGGAATAGGATAAATGCAGGGTGGATGAAATGGCGACGAATGCTCTTGAAACTCAAAGGGAAGGTGTATAAAACTATTATGAGACCAGTAATGTTGTACGCATCTGAGTGCTGGGCGACGAGAGAGACGGATGAGAGAAAACTACATGTGGCAGAGATGCGAAAGTTAAGGTGGATGTGTGGTGTAACTAGAATGGATAAGATTAGGAATGAATATATCAGAGGAAGTTTGAAAATAGCACCAGTAACAGACAAGTTAAGGAGTAATAGGTTAGCATGGTATGGGCATGTTATGAGGAGAGATGAAGACCATGTAACTAGAAAAGCTTTGAGTATGATGGTCAATGGATATAAGAGTAAAGGAAGACCGAAAAAAGGATGGATGGATTGTGTGAAAAATGATATGTGTGTAAAAGGTGTGTTGACTGAGATGACATCTGATAGGCGAGAGTGGAAAAGGAAAACATGTTGTGCCGACCCTACATAGGTGAGATAAGGGTAAGAAGATGATGATGTTGTATACCTTAAAATTAATTTGTTCATACTTTATTATTTTTGTGTTACTTAAATTATTTTGCGGAATTATGTGTAAATAGTAATCGTTTTGACTTGCATAGATCGGCCTTTAAAAGGCAAGATGTTGGTGATATCTACGCATTTATTATAAACGAAGTATTCTAAGGCGAAGCTCTGGCCAAATAAATAGTGACAGTATCTACGAAGTGTTTATTGCCCTTCCTGACTGCATCGACACTATACGTGATTAATGTAATAAACGTTTGATAGAGTGGACCGATTTTAATGAAACAAAGACTAACTTACTCCTGAGGTTTTATATGAGTGTGGCATTACACTCTATTGTTTCGCGAGCTCGGTCCCCGCCACGGGACGAAGAGGCGGGGGCGCAGAATAGTTTGCGCCCGCGCAGATACGGACCAGCAGTCCGTCCGAGCCACAGAGTACGTTATATATAAGAGGTCGCACTCGTTATTTCCAATCAGCGCCTCTATAATACGAGTTTGGAACTAATATCTGTTGTGTAACTAATGTACATTTATAGCTATATATGTATGCATACAGCGGTACTGCGTAAATCGTATACAAGTTTTTGATATTTTTTATTTGTAATTAATATATTCATCGTTAAAGGCAAATCTAAATCCAAGTATGTATACGCAGGAGTTAATATTTATAAGTAGATCCGGACATCGATAAAATTGTTTGCGGGAGACAAGAAAATTTAAGGGAGCACACTCTCGTAACAAATACGTAAACAAAGAGAATGAAAACAAATAGTTGAAAGTTGTCAGTTTGAAATGTCAAAATTAATTGTCATCCATCATCTTGTGTTATCAAACTTGCCAAAAAAATTAAATAACAGTGCCATCTAGACAGTGGATTGATAACCAAAAATAGACGAGCCTTTTCCATACAAATCCGATTCTGAGAAGTGAAAATAGTGTGGTCCGAGCTACGAGACGAACGGCACGTGACACCCGTACCTCGCGACTCGCTATGCGTATTTATTGTCGTCTCCGCGTAATTGTCATTGTAAACAAAAACTATAAACTGTCATTATACTGTTATATATATAAACTGTTATCGTGTTTATTGTTACACCCAAATGTGGTTTTATTGTGAACCCAGTACTTTAGCAGTGATGCGTGTTCATACAAACAGACAGACAGACGGACATTTCTAAAATTTATTGAAATGTATTCTAGTACTTATTCCTAGAAATCTGCAACATTTTTTTTTTACAAAAATCGAATAAGTAAGTTACATTCTTATTATGTGTACAGATAGAAGATATACAATTCCGTAGTGCATTAATTTGATCTATCTTGTAAGTTTTAGCCAGCGTTCGCGATTTAAGCGCACAAAAATATGTTTGTTACGTCATCACATTACAAATCTTTGAATTTTCAGCTTTTCTGTACTATTATAATGGACAAAAGTATAATCCGTCAAATTAATACTCTGTGAGCACTGTGACTTCGCCCTACATTAACTTCGACATAGCAATGAACGTCCGATTAACGACGTCTTGCCTTTTATATGCCGAATCCTAATCCTATCTGGGCACGAACTAAAAAGTTCGCAACTTCTTATCTCTGCCGTACCGTGAAGCTGTGGAACAATCTCCCGGCCAGTGTGTTCCCTCCTTCCTATAATATGGGGTCCTTCAAGCGTAACGTGAAGAGACATTTATGCAAGCCGGCATGACAGCGGCGACCGGTGAGGGATAGTGTGTCTCTCGGTGGTCGCCATTGTTTTTAGATTATACTGTGCTCACCATCAGGCACAGTAAAGTCACTTTGCCGTGCTACGATAAAAAAAAAAAAAGAAAAAAAGAACTCTCTAATAGGGTGGCGCTAGTGTTAATGTTCCGGTAGCGTATTGGACGTATCGTAACGGTACCGGAAGTAGATGTTTCATTTGAATATAATTTTAGTTTATAAAAATATTATAAAGGTCATATTAAATCATTAAAAATATTTATATATATATAGAAATCATTAAACTATAATATATATCTATTATACATATAAACCTTCCTCTTGAATCACTCTGTCTATTACTGAAAACTGTATTAAGATCCGTTAAATAGTTTAAAAGATCTAAGCGAACATACGCTTCATTTTAAGTGTTGATAACTACTTTCGGCTTTAATATTACTCATGTACTTACAAAGATGACGCAAAATATATAATTATAACAAATAAATCATTTTAATTCAAAAATTATATTAAATTGTCACGGGAGAGTGACCGCTTCCCACGACATCTCAACAAACTTTATAAGTACCTAGATTCTGCCTGCGGATTCGTCCGCGTGGAATATTTACTTTAAGCCAACGCTGACACGCAGCAGAAGCTCTCAAAAGAAAAAAAAACGATTTTAAAACGCTCACATTGATGATTTTTTTTTCGAACTGACTACGCCATTGACCATGCAAGGTCTTAACAGCTTCACCGGACTACTAAGGCGAGCGCTTAAGGCACTCAGCTGATTTTATTTTGACAACTAGCTCAAGGGTGCGCGGCACAACTCGGCTTTGGCTGTTGCCTGATACATGCAATTTGCGACCTATTTGAGCTAACCTAAGCTATCTATTCATACATATATGAGTTGTTGAAACATGAAACAGTTTGATGCTCCTATTAGCGTGATGCTAATAGCATCCTTAGCGTGATGATATGGAGCCTATAGCCTTCCTCGATATATGAGCTATCTAACACTGAAATAATTTTTCAAATCAGACCAGTAGTTCCTGAGTTACCTTGTTTAAGCAAACAAAGTCTTCAGCTTTATAAATATAAATTTCTTCAATTCAATTGGATTCAGTAGGTGGCACTGCGGCCGACTTTTTTTTTCTATTATCAAAGCAGGACAACGTCCGCCGGGCCCGCTAGTAGTAGTATAGATTATTATTACTCTTCTTTCATACTTAACTCGGTCCATCATTAAAATTACAATAACTTTTGATAGAGTGAACCGATTTTAATGAAACAAAGACTAAGTTATTCTCAAGGATATACGATTTTATCATATACGTATATAGAAGTGATACGTGTTCAAATAACAGATAGACATTTTTTTTAATAATTGAATTTTTTTTTTATTGTAGCACGGCAAAACGTCTGCTCTGTGCCTGATGGTAAGCACAGTACAATCCGAAAACAATGACGATCACCGAGTGACACACTATCCATCGCCGATCGCCGCTGCCATGCCGGCCTGCGAAAGGCTGGATATGCACAGGCGGATCCCGAAAGGCGACCCGCAGAAGCGAATTACTATGACGGGCGTTTTCGCCATATATATGGTGGTTGGGACCCAGTCGGGCTGTAGAGTCCTACCACCCCGCTTTCGCCATTGCCTCGTTCGTTATTCAGCAGGGTGCACCACGTGCAGGTGAGGTTCGCTTGGATGTCTCAAGTCTTCGATGCCATTCGACACCCCTTACACCACAAGTATTTTATTACCTACTCTTAGACACCTAAAACAATTTTTTTCCACGGAAATCGAAACTTACAGACACCTTAGAGTTACATTGTTATTCTATGTATAAATAGATTGTAAAAAAACCACCTATATTTTCGCTTATCATTCAAACTAAGCGATGATTCATCGCACGATAAGAATTTATCAGATTTTCGTTGTAATATTTTGTTAGTTTCAAGTGAAACGTAAAGACTTACAGGTGTGTTTTCAGTTTGTAATATATATCAATGAGTCATCCGACGTTTACCGATGCCGGTTCCAGTCCGGGCATGGAAGTATGGACAATAGAGGTAAATACCATCATCATCATCATTACCCTTATCCCACTTAAGTAGGGTCGGCACAACATGTTTTCTTTTTCCACTCTCTCCTGTCAAATATCATTTCAGTATATATATAGTATATATCCGTCCACAAACATACTCAACACTTTTCTAGTTACATGGTTTTCATCTCTCCTCATGACATGCCCATACCATGCTAACCTATTACTCCTCAACTTCTCTGTCACTGGTGCTATTTTCAAACTTCCTCTGATATACTCATTCTTAATTTTATCCATTCTAGTCACACCACACATCCACCTTAACATTCGTATCTCTGCCACATGTAAATTTCTCTCATCCGTCTCTTTCGTAGCCCAGCACTCAGATGCATACAGCATGACTGGTCTTATCATAGCTTTATATACCTTCCCCTTGAGTTTCAAAGGCATTCGTGGGTCACAAGCTACCCCAGACACATTTCGCCATTTCATCCATCCTGCATTTATTCTATTCCTCACGTCCTTATCAATGCCACCGTCGCTTTGTATCAATGAACCGAGATACCGAAAATTAGATAAATAATTGGAGGTAAATATATCTGTGTTATTAATCATCTAGAGATTCCATTCCGATGTCCGTGTTCGGAGTTCCGTCTCCCATATTTTATGAGTTTGGAGGTAAATTAACACGGACATCCGTGCACACTTGTGACACGAAGGGAATAACATATGCGTAGTTTTAAGAAAGGAGTAGGCTCGTTTCTTGAAAATTTTTAGGTTATCTATACTAATATTATAAAAAGGTACAATTTGTGAGTTTGTGACGTTGTAGGGGGTAATCTCAGGAACTACTGGTCCGATTTGAGAAATGCTTTCAGTGTTAGAGAGCTCATTTATCGTAGAAGACTATAGGCTAACTATCATTATTCCACGCGGACGAAGTCGCTGGCAGAATCTAGTTTAAATATAATAGAAGATCCCCTCAAAATCGGCTCAATTGACAAACATTTTCAAAATTTCTTCCTTCCAACGTGTACCACGGGTGCTACACGTTAAACTTGATCTTTAGGTACACAATTTGATAACTATTGAAAACGAAAGAATTACTTAAGTCGTGTTATGTATGAGTTGTAAGGCTAAAATATACCATCAGAAATCGTAACTACATAATAATTTCTTCATACATAATAATTTCTACATAATAATCATGTATACAGTGGTACTACATAATAATCCCAAGAAGGGTTGATGATGAATTAAACCAAATCATATACCACAACATGACAAACATGTTGTACCGACCCTACTTATGTGGGATAAGGGTAAGAAGAAGATGTTAAGTATGATGTTGTAACGTAATATCTTATGATAATACGTGATGTAGTCCGGTGAAGTTGTGAAGGCCCGTCAGGCCAATAGTGTAGACAGTTCGAAAAAAAATTTATATATCTCAATATCAAATGGCCTGAAGCACATGTAATGTACAAATGGCTTACTACGGAACGTGTATACCGTACTTTCCTGTTGTTGTAAGCTCTTGAAGGTACAAAAGGACACTTCAATTTCATTTGTATGTATAGATTATTGTATAACGATTTGCAGAAATTCGAACCGGTGCCGATTGATTCAAAACTGTACGGGAAATTCTACAACGGTGACTCCTACATCGTCTTGAAAGTAAGTTTTTCATAAGTTGCTTAGCGAATATTATAGTTTAAAAGCTGTAGATACCGTACCTACCTACATCATTTTTGACAATACAAATGGCACGATAACGCACACATGCGTAAATTAATATTATAACGCCACACTGTCTTAGATATAATGTGGAAGTAAGATGGCATATTCTCAATATCGGTGGTGAAAGAGAAATAGTTTTTTTTTTGTAGCACGGCAAAATGACTGCACTTTGCCTGATGGTAAGCACAGTACAATCCAAAAACAATGGCGGCCACCGAGTGATACAGTATCCATCGCCGGTCGCCGCTGTCATGCCGGCCTGCGTACAGCTGGATATGCACAGGCTGATCCCGAAACGCGACCCGCAGAAGCGATTCACTATGACGGGCTTTTTCGCCGTATACATGTTGGTTGCGACCCAGTCAGGCTGTGAAACCCTACCAGCCCGCTTTCGCCATTGCCTCGTCCGTTATTCAGCAGGGTGCACCGCGTGCAGGTGAGGTTGGCTTGGATGTTAGATTGCTTAGATACGGGCGGATTTCAGGGCATCCATCAAAAATAACCTAGTTAGCTAAGTTTTAACGCGGCGCTGTCGAAGCGCTTATGTCGTATCTACAGGTTTTTAGTCATAGTATCACTGATTTTTTCAGACATATATTAAATTATCAAAGATATTTCTGAAAGATGGAGTTAAGGATACCTGAAACTGAAATTAACTGAAAGCTGAAACTTTTTTTTATTGAACTGACTATGCTATTGACCTAGTAAGGTCTTAACAGCTTCACCGGACTATTAAGGCGAGCGCTTAAGGCACTCAGCCGATTTTATTTGGGCAACCAGCTCAAGGGTGCACGGCACACCTCGGCTTGGGGTGTTTTCTTTTTGTCATAGATGGCAAACGAACAGGTGGGTCACCTGATGTTAAGTGATCACCACCGTTCATGGACACTAACAACACCAGAGGAGTCGCAAGTGCGTTGCCCCCCTTAGGAGGAAGGGTTAGGGGAGGGAGAGGGAGAGGAGAGGGGACGGGAGGTGGGCCTCCGGCCCTCTCACTGACCGAACGAAACGCAACAATGCAAGCACTGTTACTTCACGTCGATTTTCTATGAGAGGGTGGTACTACCCCGGGCGAGCCGACCCATTCATGCTGAATCCAGTAATAGCTTCAGTGTGGCTCTACCACCATGATACTTGCCTGATACATGCAATTCGCGACCTATTTGAGCTAACCTAAGCTAAACTGACTATTCATACAAATGTGAGTTGTTGAAACATATATGTGTACCAAGCATACATACCTCAACAACTCTTATATATAATATTTCGTATCGGATAATTTTCTAAACTATTTCATTTCAGTTTGATAAGGGAAAAAATAAAACCCTCCACTTGCATATGTAAGCGTGTATGCGTGCACGTGTGTAGAGGTGATATGTGTAATGTTGTCGCAGTGATGTAAGATTTAGTGTGAGTGTATCGCGCGAGCAGCGTACTCAAGGGCTCCACGCCGAGGGAACGGACCTAGGCTTGAGCCGCTGCCGAGGGAGGCCTAATCTGGTCGAAAGCTGAAACTTTATGTTGAGTTGGTCATTAGATTCCCTATTTTGAATTACATAGTAGTACATCACTAAACTACACTAGTCAGGTATTATTATTAGAAACCTTTACTTAATGGTTATAAAGTGTAAAATATTTAAAATCTTGGTCTCGGTTGTTATTATATAGAAATAACTTTTTTTATTTACCAAATAATATTAATCGTAAACTAGCCCACTCGGCGGAGGTTGTCCCGCCCTGATAATTAAACAAACACTGGAAAATTATATACCTAACTAATTCCTCATGAATCCCTTTATCTACTGGTGAAACCCGATTCCGGTATCCGTTCAGTAGTTTGTGCGCTTATCGTGAAAAGATAGACGGACGTGGCAGAGTGGCTTTGTTTTATATAGTGATAAGCGCATTTAGATATCTCGGGTATCTTTAGAGAAGTGAACGGTCTGACGTTCCGCGAGAGAATGATCCCCGCTCTCTGTCTGCTACGTGTTTTATAGCTTTCCTTTATATCGGACGGTAGGGTTTAATATTTCTGTCGGTACATAAATACTTTTAACAGTAGACGCATTGATATACAAAAACCCAAGATGCAACCTTAACGTCTCACAGCCGGCACACAAAAATGAGTGCATAATTTTGGATTATGCACTCATTTCAAATAGTCTCGCGTCCTTGTAAAACAATTTAAAACATTCGGGTAAGGTTGAATTTGCAAAATCATGGGTTAATCGCATAACTATAACCACGTTATATTCGAGAGTTTTTGCGACCGGTTTTGTGCGATAATTTTATTCGAAACTGTGTGTCTTGGGTTTTTATATGTCAATGATTGGACGGGTTTTTTGCACCGACATATTCATAAATACCCTAATAAATTTATACCCCAATCTTTTAAGTTTACCAATAGTTTTGTAGATGGTAGAGGCACGTTGTAGCTATTACTAGTTTCATCATGAATGGGTCGGCTCGTCCGGGGTAGTACTACCCTCTCTCAGAAAACCGACGTGAAATAACAGTGCTTGCATTGTTGCGTTTCGTTCGGTCAGTCAGATCGCCGGATAACCCGAGAACAAATACAAGAATATATTCATTGCTTCTTTCTATTTATCTATCTAACTTTATTGAAAAACAACGTAAACAAACAATTTTTTTTTTATTTAAATAGGATACTAAAGGGTCGGCAACGCACATATAATATGTCCGTTGTTGCAAACGTCGATAGGTTGCGGTGACTGCTTAACATCAGACAGCCTGTATGCTTGTTTCCTACCATCGTAGTATAAAAAAATATGTTTGTTTTTTCTTTTATACATTTTTTTTACATAGTTACGTTACAAAAAAGGAAATCGCTTGAGATCAGTGCAGAAAACTCCCCTCCCCTCTCCTCTCTCCTCTCCCTCTCCCTCCCCTAACCCTTCCCCCACACACAGGCTGGTAACGCACTTGCGACTCCCCTGGTGTTGCTACTATCTATGGACGGTGGTGATCACTTAACATCAGGTCACCCACCTGTTCGTTTGCCGCCTATTGACATAAAAAAAACTGTGTCATAATCATCTAATCATCATAATCATTCTCACCATTTAATGAACCTGTTTCTATAATTCTAGACAACCGGTGATGATACTTCATCTCTGTCGTACGACGCCCATTTCTGGCTGGGCAGTAAAACCACCCAGGATAAGAAGGGATCTGCAGCAATATGGACGATCACGCTTGACGATATGTTGGGTGGTAGGGCGGTCCATCACCGCGAGGTCCAGGGTCACGAGTCTAGTTTATTCTTAGGATATTTCAAACCAGGTAATTTGTAGATGGATGATTTGACCGATGAAATATCGAACTAATGCCCGCAGGTTCGAACCTCGGTATATACCAACGAATTTTTCAGAATATAGATACTAGGGGTGGTAGGGTTTTACAGCCCGACTGGGTCGCAACCACCATGTATATGGTGAAAAAGCCCGTCATAGTGATTCGCTTCCGCGGGACGCGTTTCGGGATCAGCCTATGCATATCCAGCCTTTCGCAGTCCGGCATGACAGCGGTGACCGGCGATGGATAGTGTGTCACTTGGTGATCGCCAGTGCGCTTACCATCAGGCACAGTGCAGTCATTTTGCCGTGCTACAATTAAAAAAAACTAATCTTGCATCAATTACATTGGTAATAGTATCGGCTGACGGGTTAGGAAAACATCGTGAGAAAACATAGGTTTGAGAGTAAAAAAGAAAGTAAACGTTTTTATAGCTGTAACACATCACAGTTACAAAGTAAATAAAGTAAGTATACATATAGATTCACTAGCCTCTTCCCGCGACTTCGTCCGCTACTTTAATAGCTACTTTGGGCTAACCCTAACACGCAGCGGAAGCTCTCAAGAGGAAAGAAACCCCGATTTTTAAACATTCTTCATTGGTGCTCCGCTCCCATTGGTCTTAGCGTGATGATAGCCTATAACCATCCGCGATAAATGAACTATATAACATTGAAAGAATTTTTCAAATCGGACCAGTAGTTACTGAGATTACCCCCTACAACGTCACAAACTCACAAACTTTAGCTCTTTATAATATTAGTATAGATTAGAAATCGACAACAACAGCACCCCCATTCAGCTTTATAGTGCAGTACAAGTGAGTTGTACTATACCGCTGATTTTCAATGGGGTGCCATAGCAATGTACGAACGTGTAATCGGTGGCTTAGCAAAAATATTACACTGAATTACTACTGCATGAGATATATAAGATGACCACTATTTTCAATGGTGGTAGAGCCACGCTGAAACTATTACTGGTTTCAGCGTGAATGGGTCGGCTCGCTCGGGGTAGTACCACCCTCTCATAGAAAACCGACGTGAAGTAACAGTGCTTGCCATTGTTGCGTTTCGTTCGATCAGTGAGAGAGCCGGACCACCTCCCTCCCCTCTCCTCCTCTCCCTCACCCTCCCATAATCATTTCCCCCCAAAAGGTGGCAACGCACTTGCGATTCCTCTGGTGTTGTTAGTGTCCATGGACGGTGGTGATCACTTAACAGCAGGTGACTGGGTATCTGTTCGTTTGCCACTTATGACATAAAAAAAAAAATATTATTACTACCGCGACACATTTTAAACAAAGTCCGTGTCAACCCCAAGTGTATATATTTAAGTAGAACAAATCTATGTATCACTGGTATTCCTATACACAATGACATGACTAGACATAAAATAAGTAGATGTATATTATACGACTACCTTCTGTCCGCGGTTCCGTCCTCTCGAAATAGTTAATTTAGGCCAACGCTAATAAGATCCCCGATTTTGAAACATTCTTCATCGATGTTCCGCTCCTATTTGTCTTAGCGTGATGATATATAGCCTATAGCCTTCCTCGATAAATGACCTATCTAACACTGATATATTTTTTTAGTTGCGTTTAGTTTTAATAATTTTGTTGCAATAAGAATAGTTTATATTAGTATATTCTAAGTTTACTCTTTTTGGATCGACATTGCGGTGAAATGTAGTAGTAAGTGGTCCACCGTATGTAAAAAAACATAGAACTGTGGATCTCTCAGAGTTTGAAATCGTCAATACGTGCGCTGGCTTGGTGATTACGCCCATACCTTTGAGAAAAAGCTTATGACCCTTCAGTAGGTCTCTTAGAGTGGTGAGTTCTAAGTTTTTTTTTACGGACCTCCTACGCTATTGACCTACTAAGGTCTTAACAGCTTCACCGGACTACGGAACACAGATCGATTACAAAGCCCACGAGGATCAATTAAATGGGTAATACTGTGACTTAATTTCGTGTTTGTTTACAAATAATGTTACAATAATGTTCATGTTACAAATAAAGACTTTATCTCCGTGTAGGTACATCTAATCGTTTTTGCAGCGCACCACAAGATAACTCGGAAATGATAAGATTTTTTCCAACTTGTCGCGACACTTTTTGTTATATTTTGGTCAAATTAAATATCATCATATATATTAATATGTGAAGCCTAAACTTTGTATCCCTTTTTGAGAGAAATACGCGAACGGATGAACGTGAAATTTGGCATAGTTAAAGTTTATATGAAGGAGAAGTGCAGAAAGCTATTTTTTTATGTAAAATGCATTAGAAATACATTAAATTAATTTAAATATGCATTACTCACACTACTGCTTCAATTTTACACAACATATACACACATGTAAATAAAAAAGCCATTTTGACATCTGTCAATAAAGGACTTCAAAAAAGGTTGTGATGGAGGTTGCTATGCTCGACTGTATGTATTATTTTACTCTTACGTTCCAATTACCCTTTTTCATTCTACATTCAACAATGATATTATAACATAATACTCTTTGACAAAAGAACCCTAATAAAATTCAAACTTTAAAAAATCAATGAACTACGGTCCAATGTCGACCACTGGGCGCCCACTAGTTATACTAATTATACTAGCTGAACCGGCCACGCGTTGCTGTGGCTAAGTTAAACGAATTAAAATTATGAAAATTAAAAGATGGCGCCATCTATGACACATTTATATGTCATAAAATTATAGTTTCTTAAAACCTTAAAAAAAGGTGTGTATGCGATTAACATAACAAAGAAGTGAAACATCAGTAAATCGACAAAAGAATGAGATGAATATATATAACAAGTTCAAATACAATCAAGTATTAAACAGTGTGCAATATACATACACACCGACATTGGCTCTCTCGCTTTGGCTCACTAAGTTTTGTATTTGTGTCTCTTACCTGTCGTTTTTCCGTTGCATCCGGTTTGAAATCGCAACGATGACCCGGCCACGCGTTGCTGTGGCTCACGTATTACATGTTAAATTAAAATAATAATAAAGCATTTGGTATCGTTCTGCCTAAAAATATGTTTTTTTTTATGACATAGATGGCAAACGAATAGGTGGGTCACGTGATGTTAAGTGATCACCACCGTCCATGGACACTAACAACATCAGAGGAGTCGCAAGTACGTTGCCACCCTTTGGGGGAAGGGTTAGGGGAGGGAGAGGGAGGGGAGAGGGGAGGAAGGTGGGCCTCCGGCACTCTCACTAACCGAACGAAACGCAACAATGCAAGCACCGTTACTTCAAGTCGGTTGATACAGAAAATACGACTTTACGTAGTAAATAGATTAACAGAAAACATAAAATAAACTGGAGTTGAAAAAGAAATTAAAACGTGGCGCCATCTATGAGATACCTATAACAGTTAGTCCTATAGTCTTCTGTCAACAAACTAATCTAAAGCGCCACCTGTTCGAGACGGATGAAACTTACAATTAATAACAATAATCAACATTGACAATCATTTAATTTGTTATTTAAAAGTACTGTGGTCATTAATCGAAATATAAATTATCGTATCTCTCAACTTGGACCAAATTATACATAAATGGCCACGTTTCATGTAGATCGGTTGAGTAGTTTCGGAGTTCATGCCGGACAAACATCATAACACTGGATGTTTATATCAAATCAAATCAAAATACTCTTTATTCAATTTAGGCCCTGAGAAGGCACTTATGAACGTCAAAGCTACCACCGGTTCGGAAAACAACCGAGTCATCGAGAAGAACCGACAAGAAACTCGATCTGGTTTATCTTTTCATAATACATGTATAGGAAATGAATTTAGGAGGACTGTATCCACCACTCACCCGCACTAGGAGATCCTCTTCTTCGGGGTACCCCGGCTTGGTTCGTGGCTTAGATCGCTGGTTTTGTAAATATAGGACACAAAGTCTACACTGGCACTTGATTTCTTTTAACGGATCGTTAGATATCTGTACCGGTTTTGCAATGTTTATTAGCGCAGATAACTCAGAGCGGTTATGTATGTTGCTAGATTCAAAGGTAAACTGTTTTGCCTTAGAGGGCAGCACTTGCGAACGTTTTTAAAGGTGCGTTCACGAAAAGTAGTGGACAGATACATTCCTTTTAAACGATAAAGTAATATGAAAACAAAAAGATTTGTGCTAACATATAAATTATTATATATAACAAAAGTACGGAACAATACATAACATTTTTTTTTTTATTATTACAACATAATAGACACATAAAGCTACATTAGTTTTTAGTGGTTGCAGAGAGAGAGGCGTCACTTCCAGACGTCGCTATCGTTCAAATACTGATCCACCCTGTAATAACCTTTATGTATTAAGACCCGCTTGACATGACATTTGAACCTAATATATTTAGATTATACAGCCTATATATTATTCTGATTTACAAGCTATATACTGTAGTTTCGTCAAAATCCATTGAATATATTTACGTTAAATGTTTGATGCGTTAAGGTGCTGGTTCAGGGGGGGTTGCGGAAACTACGGATTGCGGACTCACCGGTGTTGATGATGCGGGTTTGAATGCACTCCATTCGCGGCGATATACAATCGGCACTATATTGTTTTTTAGCGTCTATGAGATTATAACACTAAATTAACAATATTAGTGATCGGTGACGTCCGCGGTAAGGATCGTGGCGTAAGTGAAAGTGATTGGAAGGAAGGTGGACGGAAGGGATGCTTGTACGTTCGGAAACCTAAATATATAATGAGCGCCAACATGCGTGAAAGAGTCCACTCATCGTATCTCGCTTATAATATTAGATATGACCGCGACTCCGTCCGCGTGGAACCCAATGTAAAAGAACAATGAATAATAATATCATTTGAATGTATTCAGGCCGTTTACTTACCTACTTTTGATTTGATTTTGATAGACCGAAGCGATTTTAATGAAATCAGGACTAAATGTTACTCTAACATGTTGTTTGATTTTGAAATTGTTAACTATTTTTTTCACATACATCTAAAAGTACAGATACGTTAGATTTATAGTCTTATTATGTCTATAGGTTAAGGTTTTTAATTTATCTAATTTCCAGCGATACGATATATGGAAGGTGGCAACGAGTCAGGCTTCAACGAGGTCCAGACAAACGCTGGTGCTGAGAGGAGACTCCTAAAGCTCTCTGGTTGCGACAACATGAGGATAGAAGAGGTAACTTAGAACTACTCATAGATTTGGAAAGAAAATGAGTGCGTGTAACCGTCACACGCGATTGGAGTAAAACTTGTTATTTAAGTTCCGAATTAGCTAATAGATGGCACTACAGACAATGAAGCTTTGATTTAATTTGTTACTGACATTGAAACCAGATGGCAGCACGGTCGGGCGCCCATATGTACATAATTCTATTGTATGATTTTTATTATTATTCGATTTTTTTATTGGCAATTTTTATTATTGACAAATGATATGTGCGTTAAAGGTGTGAATACTGAGATGACATTTGACAGGAGAGAGTGGAAAAAGAAAACATGTTGTGCCAACGCTACTTAGGTGGGATAAGGGTAATGAAAATTATATAATTGACAAATTCAAAAATATTTATAAACCAGATGGTACAGAAGCGTGACGCCATATTGCCGTAACGGGCCTCCGTTACATTGACGTCGAGTTACCTTGGAATACACACACAAAATTTCAAAATAGGTCCAACCGTTTAGGAGGAGTTCAGTGACACACACACGTACAGAAGAATTCTATATATAAAGACTAGCGGGCCCGGCAGACGTTGTACCGCCCTGATTATTATAAAATCTGTAACAAATTATATACCAAAATGTTCTTCATGAATCACCTACTGGTGAAAACCGTACGAAAAGCCATTCAATATTTTTTGAGTTTATCGCAAACAGACAGACAGACGCGGTAGGGGACTTTGTTTTATACTATGTAATGATTACATGAAAATTCATAATATACATTAATAATTAATTGATTAAAAATTTATGAAACCACTGAAATAATTATTATTCGCTTTGATCTTATTGAATGTAAAAATGAATTATGACCGAAACTCGACAACTTGGCGGCCACTAGTTAATATAGATTTACATAAACATAAGGGGGAAATTGGCAGAGGAGAACGGTTCAGAAATAAAAAAGGCTATAATTAATTACATTAGACCTATATATTAAAATACTACATTACAATTGATTAGATAAACTAAATTGTACATCATATTACGATAAAGAAATGATTACTCAGAAATTCAAACGATTAAAATCAATCCATATATTTATAGATAATTTTTACAATCTCCAACGAAAATGGTAAAGTTTGTGAGTAAAGAATTTGTTTCTCTTATCGCCTTTCGATACAAGCTAAACATCATTCATACACTCAAATACAAAAATGTGTAGGATGAAAGCGAGCAAAGAATGAGACAGAAATATACTATTTTATATTATCGGTCTCTCCTCTTTGTGCCATGCTTCGTAGCATCCCCACTCCAGTCTTCTAAGCATAGTCGCCTGTAATTAGTGAGCCAGAGCGAGAGTGCAAATGTCTCTTACCTGTCTTTTTTCCGTTGCATCCGGTTTGAAATCACAATTCTAAAGAAGTCTCACTTCAAAAAAATAGTGAGTGTAGTCCCTCCGCGCGGAAAAAGTGAAACATCGTAATGTGAGAATGAAAATAGGAAGGGGTAGAAATTGATTTTTAGTGAAATCATATTGTTTCTTTAAGACAAAGTTTATTAACATTGCTTACAATTCACAATTGATCGCATCTTTTAATTATCATTTTCGAGTGGAGAAATATCCAAATCTATAACATTTACAATGGGATTATGATAACTAAAGTAAGATACGAAATGTTTGATTATGTTTCTCGTTCTGTCTCTTTCTATTCCCCCTCCCCGGGAGCGTTGAACGTTTAACGCAACAGTGCTTTCATACCCCCTCCATGGTAGCGTTAAACTTTTAACGCAACCTTGTTGGAAGTCGCATTAGAAGTTTTATTTCAAAAAGTTATAACTTACAATAACAAATAACTACTAATATTAGTTATTTAGTTAAAATAGGAGATTAAATAAATTAAAGGATAACTTAATGAAGGTTGTAATAAAAATTAAATAGCAGGTTATACTAACTTAAAATTTAAGAATTAGGATTAGTTGGCTGTTACGTAATTGATTTTTGACTTGACAATGGAAGTTGCTTAAAAATTGGTCATTCGTATTTCATTCAGGTCAGGTCATATTACAACAAAGCCCCAACAAAGCCTATTACCGATTTGTTGGACAGTGAGTCCAACCACTTCAAGCGGGTTGTAATGTCCAAAGGCTATTATAGGGTGGATCAATATGTGAACCATGGTGACGTCTGGAAACCACTCGATCTAATTCATCTTTTCATGATATATATTTTTGAAGTTATACTTCTTTTGGCGCGTTAGGGGAAAATGATGAGAGTAAATTTTTACGATGCGCACACACCATCACGAGAAACCGACACCCTGAAGTTAGCTATAGTCAACATTTTGTTTCTTTGTATTTCTTTGTATTAAAACCTTCAATGTATTAAATACCTATTCTCTATTGTTAGTGTCGTTTTTTCTACAAACGTAGAATAAGGCGAAAGATAACATTTCTGAAAAGATTGTTAACTTGTTACGCCTAAGAAGTATAATTTCTAACGCGTGTACATAAGTACAAACACACTTTTTTTTTCGATGATTGGGTTGTTTGTCCGACCCGGTGGTAGTTTTGATATTCATAAGCGCCTTCTTAGGGCCTAAATTCAATAAAGTGTTTTTGATTTTGAGATTTTTACTTTTCAGGTACCAGCAGAAGCTGCGTCTTTGACTAAAAATCATTGCTTTATATTTGAATTGGAGCATGATATTTTCGTCCTGATGCCTGAAGGTGCAAAGGCGACCCAAAGACGCAAAATCATAAGCGTCGCTAACACATTGAGAGACGATTACCACAACGGCAGAGCAACTATTGAGATTATTGGTATGAGACCCTATAGTTCGTAATTTGTTTCTGGAGTTCATCGTAATTATTGTCCACTAGCAGCTACCCGCGACTTTGTCTGCATTAACATCTATATATTGGATTAACTTCGTGTAATTCTAACGGTAAATTAAATAGGTGTGACTTTTTTTTAATGTCATTACTGGCAAACGAACTTGTTGGTCATCTGATGTTAAGTGATCACCACCGTACATAGGCATAGATCGTACATAGATAACACCAGGGGAATCGAAAGTGCGTTGCCAGCCTGTGTTTAGGGAAAATGGAATGAGGGGGAGAGGAAAGGGGAAGGGAGGTAGGCCTCTGACTTTAATTGTCAATCATTACATAGGATACAACAAAGTCCCCTAACGCGTCTGTCTGTCTGTTTGTTCGCGATAAACTCAAAAACGACTGAACGGATCTTTATGCGGTTGCCACCAGTGGATAAAGTGATTCACGAGGAACGTTTTGGTATATAATTTGTCCACGATTTTTTTATAATCAGGGCCCGCTAGTTGATTAAAATAAATATTGTAAATCAAATCAAATCATAAATTAATTGTTCTATATAGGCCTTGAAAAGACACTTTAAGAACTTACGCAGCGTCGATGCACGTAGGTTCAGATCCTTGCAACGAAGTCGGAGCTTTTGGGTAGGGATAATATATTGATGTAGCCATAACATAGTGGTAGAGCTTGTTCGCGACCAGCTACCACCCTCGAGTTGATGATCTGCCACCAAGCACTTGTTGGTGTGTTCCGTCACACGCATTTGAGAGCCAGTACCTCTCTAGGCTTATCGTGTTTACTTAAATCACATCGATCATTTAAAATCAGATGAGATTGTAATCCAAACGATAAAACCTATACGGTGTTATTACAAAAAAGTTAAATACGTATTAAACACTTGCTTTAAAAAGGTATCGTGTTAAATGCACCGCGGTCGCTGAATGTTCGCCATCTTGCTCTTTCGTCTCGCTTTGGTTACGTTAGGTTAGACTCGCGAAAAAGGATAACGCGAACTCGCCTCAGGCGAGCGCGGTGTATTTAATTCGAAACCTTTGTAAAGCAAGTATTCAATACGTATTTAACGTTTTTTAATAACACCGATAAAGTATTAAACAAAATAATTTGAATTATGTCAAATCTCAAAATTCTCCGTGCTTCAAAAGGGGCACAAAAGTATTTTCCTCACTTACTGGATAGATTGTACATATCTATGAAAGAAATTATTGTAGGTGTCATGAATAAGTAATGAAATACATTTTAAACATTCGTAGAAATGTCTGTCTGTCTGTTTGTGTGAACAGGCATCACTGCTAAAGTACTGGGTTCACAATAAAACCTCATACAAAGCCTCGGGAGTAACGTAGTCTTTGTTTCATTAAACTCGGTCCACTCTATCAAACGTTATTGTAATTTTAATGGCGCCACGACTTAAGTATGAGAGAAAAGTAGATAAACAAACGGACTAAAATACGTTCAGATGACTTTATTAATCATCGTTTTGTACATCAGATTCCACGTGGACGAAGTCGCGGGCACGTCCGTACTTATATTATAAATCACTCCACACTGCCCCATATTGATATCTACATTGCACCCATGCGAAGCTGGGGCGGGTCCCTAGTATATGTTATAAATAAGTAACGCTATAATATTTCCATTTTTGCAATGTATCACTACTAAAGTACTGCGTTCACGATAAAACCTCACCAAGAAAATCATAAAGCATAAACTCGAGTAACATTTATTCTTAGTTTCATTAAAATCAGTTCTCTCTATCAGAAGTTATTGTAATTTTAATGATGACGCGAAATAAGTATGAGAGAAAAGTCAATAGTAATTACGACTTAATACATTCAGAACACTTTATTGGTCACTGTTTTTCTTTCCATAAGGTTCTATACGGACAAAGTCGCGGGCAGAGCTATTTAATAATACTGCTAGTGGTAACTAATATGTATTTGCATATATTTTGGGCTCGAATTATCGTGAAATTCATTATCGTAGATGAGTTTTCATCGGATGAGGATGTGTCGATGTTCTTCGAGGCTCTCGGATCTGGTTCCATGGAAGACCTCGCCAGTGATGATTCCACTGAGGTAAATAAATATACACCATGTGTCTAAACCGTTACACGTAGTAACGCTATTGCTCCATAGAGGGCGCTGTATTGCAGTTTGTAAATCGCGGTAATAAGATTTTTGGTTAATAACCTTTCGACGAATTAGTGAATAAACAGAGGTACACATGTGTGTCTCACCAATTCTCATATATATTGAAACACTGCAATCCTGGGATAAGTAAAACCTTAGTTGTTGCAGAGTAATATATTGATTAATTAATTTTAACTTATACATTACTTTATAAAATTTAAAATATTAAATACAGTATACTAAATGCTATACAAGAAAAAGAGAATTCTCACTCGGTTAAGTAATCTATACTAATATTATAAAGAGGTAAAGTTTGTGACGTTATAAGGGGTAATCTCAGGAACTACTGGTCCGATTTGAATAATTCTTTCAGTGTTATATAGCTCATTCACCGAGAATGATTATAGGCTATACATCATCAGCTAAGGCCAATAGGAGTGGAGCACATATGAAAAATGTTTCAAAATCGAGATGTTATTTTTCTTTTTGAGAGCTTCAGCTGTGTGTCAGCGTTAGCCCAGAGTAGTAACTATTACTACGCGGTCAAAAGAAGGAGAAGCTATTAACTAATTATATGGGCTATAATAATATTATAAAGAGATAAATTTTGTGAGGTTGTGGGGGTAATATCTGGGGAGTCGGAGAAAAAATGATCGAACAAAAACGTTTCTTCCGAACGCGGCCTTAACTATGAGAGATATATGATTGAGTTCTAGAGAAAAGTTGTAACTTGATAATGCCTATTACCGCCCAACGAAGTCTTCACCGGACTACTAAAAGTAATTTTAGTAAGAGCTGAGAAATAAAGGAGACCAAAAGAAAAGGTCTATCGACAAAACAGTAGGCTGGTGTGTCCTTATCTGTTCGACGGTAGGTTTCTGTCTCGCACACAGAACTCAGCGGGGGTTGAGGCGGAGAAACATTGGTTCACATACACGGGGAAACGAGGTGCTGGCAGCAGCAGAGCTCCACAGTGCTCGCTCGGAATAGTTAGCTTAATTTAGCTTGATTAGATCCACGTTGTTGCGTAACCTAAGCAACGGACCAAGCCGAGGTGTGCCGTGCTACTGGTTGCTAAATAAAATCGGCTGAGTGCCTTAGCGCTCACCGCGAGTAATATCCGGTTAAGCTGTTAACGCGTTGCTAGGCCAATAACGTAGCCGGTTCGAAAAAAAAAAACAAATTTTATTTTTTATTGAATACATAACTAGTAATGTCAGCAAATACGTTATCGGGAGAAGTGTAATACTGATATTATACGTTATCTTTATGTGAGATATCTAAGGAAATAAACTTAACAAAATTGATTGAAAAAGTAAAATAAAATCTACATCTCGACAACAGCGCCATCTACCAGATCCAACTATTTCAGTTCCATTCAGAGAAGCTTTTATATGTGTCGTTACATTACAAAATGACCTAAATATATCCATCGGTAAATTATATTGTTACAGACGTACGCAAGGACGGATATATCCGCTGTGTATCTATACAGGGTGTTGCTCGGCGATGAACTAGATTTGATAGCCCTGAGCAAACCTTATAAACAAAAACATATGTCTTCTGACGTGAGTATTATTTAAATTAAACTTCTTATGGCATGGTAGGGGAATATTTGTGTTACGCGTTACGCTTTAAACGTAAGGTAAGTATGTGTGCGTATGTATAAGTGTGTGTCTGGATCTGTAGTAGTATACCAAAATGAGTAAATTTGTAGTTAAGTATACCTATACACTACTGGATTCCGTATAGTATATAGTTTATGAGCATTCCCATGTATATACAGGCTGAAAATTTAGACATTAGCAATATTTATGGAGGACACTCTGCACTCGATTCTCGTTTTAAATAAATTTTAAAAATAGGTGATTAATATTTGACCTAATTATCTAGAAAAATACAAAAATTATACACAATCCTCTAAGCGTCTATGTTAAAGCACAGTGTAAATGACCGTCGTGTGATTTCACTTTCACTTGAAAGTGAACGTGGGAATGTTAGGAACAAAACAAAAGGTTTATTGTCCGTTTTATTATCGAAAGTTGTTAACTCCGGGTCGCTCGTTGTAGCTTTCGGCACCGGTCATTGCACCTAGGTTTATTACGATTGTGTTTATACTTTTGAAAGTCCTAAAACAAACTTTAACTCGGGTCCTCTTTGTTGTTTATTAGTATTTGTTTTGATATTATTATTTTATATGTTAAATGTGATCAGGAACTATCATTTCTTAGAATACTGTAAGCGACTAACGTAACACCTGGTATAATTAGCGTGCCCGGGGGACGTTATTCCGCTCTGATCATAAAAAAAACCTTGACAAATTATATACTTTCCTCATGAATCACTTTATCTACTGGTGTAAAGCTCATGAAAATCCGTTCAGTAGTTTTTGAGTTTATCGCGAACAGACAGACAGACGCGGTAGGGGACTTTGTTTTATATTATGTAATGGTCTTTGATATAATTGATCAATCATAGCTCCAAAATTATGTAAATACTTGACTCCCTACGCTAGAGATTATAAAGTAACTTTGAAATATACTATTGGCTAATGGAAATATATGTTTATCACTTCCAGGAGGTCTACATCTTGGATACACCATGTTCAGGAGTTTACATCTGGTTGGGGTCTAACGTCGATCCAGAAGTAAAGAAGACAACCCATGAACTAGCCGATAAATATCTGGAGATGAAAGGATATCCGTCCTGGGTATGTGTATTTTAGAGTTTTTTATCTATTTGATTAGATGACGATAATTGTATCAGGACTTTAAATAATTGTAGAAATAATGTACTACAATTATTTATTATTTGTAATATATATAGTCTTTACAAACGTGAAGAGAGATAATATAATGAATGTTGTTCTTTTTTATGAAAGGAGTGCCGTTAACATCCTCCCCTCTTCAAGAAGTTGTATTCAAGTGAGATATCTTCTAAATGACTTCTAATTGTGACAGTTTGGTACTGGTAATTCCATTCTTTTCTCTTTAAATGTCCAACAACAGGTAATTCCATGCTTTTCTCTTTAAATGTCCAACAACTGGTAATTCCATTCTTTTCTCTTTAAATGTCCAACAACTGCGGGATATAGGGGGATATAGGGAGTACCTAATCAGGCGGCCTTAGAAAAGCCTTGCCATCTTGCAAAAACTTGTGGTGGTCTAGTGGTTTGACCGCTGAAATATCATTCCGGTGCCCGCTGGTTCTATGCACTAACGAATTTTTTGGAATGCACGTACATTTACTAATTCAAACTAACACCATTGGCTGACGGTGAAGGAAAACTTCGCGAGAAATCCTGAATGTCAGAAATGTTCTTGTAGTACCACCGAATGTGGGAACAATATACAACTGGCGTGGTGATTATGCCCATACCTTCCTTTGGGAGTCAAATCAAGTCAAAAACACTTTATTCAATTTAGGCCCTAAGAAGGCACTTATGAACGTCAAAACTACCACCGGTTCGGAAAACACCCTCATCGAGAGGAACCGGCAAGAAACTCGATCTGATTTATTTTTTTAACAAATATATATAATATTTAGAATATGTTAGGTAAATTGTCACAAACGTTTTTAATGGATGCACAGAGATGAGTTAATTCCAGACATCACCATCGTTCACATATTGATCCACTCTATAATATATAACCTTTTGACACCAAACCCCACTTGACATGGCGCTTAAATTCGCAATCCGGCAAATCCTATGGCCCCGCAGGCCCTTATGCTCTTAAAGGTCGATGAGGATAATAATAATCTTGCAAGAATATGTAATGGTAGAGAATTTTTTATTACATTTTCTCTAATTAAAATTCCATTGTCAGATGAATACAGTAGTTGCACTTAGGATTTTTTTTTATAGTAGCACGCCAAAATGACTGCACTTTGCCTGATGGTAAGCACAGTACAATCCAAAAACAACGGCGACCACCGAGTGACACACTATCCATCGCCGGTCGCCGCTGTCATGCCGGCCTGCGAAAAGCTGGATATGCACAGGCTGATCCCGAAACGCGACCCGCAAAAGCGAATCTTTATGACGGGCTTTTTCGCCATATGCGTAGTTGCGACCCAGTCAGGCTATAAAACCCTACCACCCTGTTATCGCCATTGCCTCGTTCGTTACTCAGCAGGGTGCACCACGTGCAGGTGAGGTTGGCTTGGATATCTCAAGTCTTAGATGTTATTTGACACCCCTTATACCCCAAATCAAGTACTTGTCCTTTTCATTTCTGGTATTGTAGTGGGTTATATAATCCCATTTCTAGGTACATTCCATTATCAGATGGATTCAGCAGTTGCATTCAATTACTGATCCTTCCTACTTCTGGTATAGTAGTGGGTAATTTAATCCTATTTCCAGGTGCACGTTACTAGGGTAACAGAAGGCGCTGAGAGTTCAACCTTCAAGCAATACTTCCATAATTGGGACACGATCACTTGCACGGGTTCCGTGAAGACTTTAATATCGGAGTTCGGTATGTTTATTTACGAACTGATCTGTTTGTTAAGTCAGTAGGGAGTTATTTAGGGGTCATCCTTTAATGAGACACTTTGGAAGATTTTCTCACCCTAAATGTGGTAAGGGTCGGCTAATAAATACGTGAGACACTTTTGAAGATTTTTCGACCCCCTAAATCTGTTAGGGGTTTGTCCATTAAGTACGTGCAACACTTACTATAACCAAAATATACCAAATTCAAATAATATTGAAGTCCTCACTACACTCATTAATGATAAACCAGTTCGTCACTTACTTACGCTTATGAGATTGACGTAGATAGTATATCGAATGAATGAAATGATGATGATGATGATGATGATGAAAAAATGAAAAATGAATCGAGCCTTAAAAGCCAATTCTAGGAAAAACCAGTCAAATGAGTCGATTGCAATTGTTAATACAAAGATAAAATATATTTTGTATTTAGATGCTGGCTACTTTTCTGGTGATTCTGACGAGTCTGCTGCAACTGCCAAAACTATTGGCAAGAGCGCCACCGCTAGGGGTTTTATGCCTGATCAGGGAGATGGTGCTCTTACTGTGACTAGGTAAGGTAATGATAGTGGATAGCCTATAAAAGGAATAATGGAAAGGCAAAAACATAATAGACTTGAAATATATGATCTCATATCGTTTTGTGTTACAATGTAAAAATAATACCTGGTCTTAATTGTAGATCTAATCAAATATACTATGCTTTCAGAAGCAATTACTAATAATCACGTTGTTGCTTTACAGATCTTAACTAGTAAAGTATCATTAAATGGCTATAATTGCATCGGAGTGTATTTCTCCATCTACAACATCCTTATCTTCTACGAACAAAATCAAATATACTTTATTCAATTTCGGCCCTGAGAAGGCGCTTATGAAAGTCAAAACTACCACCGGGTCGGACAAACCAGCCACTCATATAGAAACCATCAACAAACTCGATCGGGTTTATATTTTTAACACAAATGTATTAACAATACAGTTTTTAGTGGATACTTTCAGACATCACCATCGTTCACATATTGATCCATTCTATAATTACCATTTGACACCAAAACCCACTTGACATGGCTCTTAAACTTATAGACAAGCAAATCGGTAACATGCTTTGGAACAGTTTTATTTTAAAACCTAACACTATTACTTAAAAAACAGCTACTGGTTTTACTCAATCTGCAACATGGAACGACCAGTTTGTCACAGTTTCTAGTATTTAGATCATGCCGGTCTTTTACGAAATCCAGCTTTTAAGAACATAGCTTCATTGTAGGAATTAAACTCGTCTTCGAAGTGGACGTTTTTTTTATCATTATCCACATTGTCTTAATCTAAAACATTATTACCAGGATATCAGGTGATTCAGAAGATGTAACAGAACGCTTTCAATCTGGTCTCTCAGTGTTCTATCAGTCCGATGTATACGTCGTTCGCTACCAATACACCAATGCTGATGGAGAAGATACTTTCGTAGTCTATCTGTGGATTGTAAGTTTTATAAATTTTGTATAGGTTTTTTTTATGTCAAAAGGCGGCACACGAACATGTAGGTCACCTGATGTTAAGTGATCACCACCGTCCATAGACACTAGCAACACCAGGGGAGTCGCAAGTGCGTTGCCAGCCTGTGTATGGAGGAGGGGTAGGGAAAGGAGAAAGGAAAGGGGGAAAGGAGGTGGGCCTCCGGTACTTTCACTGATCGAACGAAACGCAACAATGCAAGCATAGTTACTTCACGTCGGTGTTCTGTGAGAGAGTGGTACTAACCCGGACGAGCCAACACATTTATGCTGAAACTAGTAATAGCTACAGCGTGGCTCTACCACCTCCAAGGTTAGCGTATGACCTCTTTATAATTAATATAATTCTTTCCATGGTTAACGAAAGCTTAGAAATATAACTACGGGCTCGAACCCCGGTGAACCAAGGAATTTTACGGAATTTCCGGCGTACACTTACTAATGTTAAATTGGTAACAGTATCGGGTGACGGTGAACGAAACCATCGTGAGGAAACCTGAACCTGAGGAATGTTCCTGCAGTACTACTGTATGTGGAAAAATGTAGTGGTTGCTCCCACACGACCGGGAAGCAACGTATGATGCGAATATAACAAATGCAAAAACTTAGCATAAATAGGGAACGAAATGTTATGGCCGCTCACCGGTACTGTGCTCCGTTTGATGGCGGCGGTTGGCACCAAGGTGTTGCGATGCGAGTTCTCGTTGTAATCCCAATAAAAGTGAATGGAATGCGATGAGCTGTCAATTATCTCAAAGGACGCGCACTTTAAAAACTACGACAGCTTTTGCCAGTTTCCTTACCTATACCCTATTTCACTCTGTCAGCTTTTCCGTTTCTTGCCGTTCTGACATAGCCATCCCGACACATTCAGTCCGGTTCTAGTTGTATAAACGCTAGTCAATAATACAATTACAATTCCTTCTAAGTGATTTCAGTAAAAATAAAGTGTATATTAAAAAAGTATTTTTTTTAAATAATCTTGCAAGTGCTCCGTGAGCACCGGAGGTGATAAAAAAACAAAAGTATTTCCTACCCTCGCTGGTATTTTACAAAGTAGTTTAACGCGACCGCAGCACCTTTAACTGTGGATTTCTCGGAGTCTGAGATGGTTAATACATCGTGCCTATAGCCCTGCAGTGGGTCTTTTACAGGCTGATGATGACCATAACATGTTATTTGGCCTTATCATTATATATATCCTTTGAATAAATTAAAACAATAAGAAATTTAACAGGGTGCAGACGCTGCTGATGATGATAAAGCGGCTGGTTCCGAATTGGCTTCTCAGTTGGAAGAAGATCTAGAAGGCCCTGTAACCGTTGTGAAGGTACCACAAGGGAAGGAACCTAAACATTTCCTCAGCATCTTCCAAGGTATGTTATATTGTAGTTTAGTAGATGGAAACCACGTATCATATTAGGTGATTTATTTCTTTTGAACTTGGTAATCACGTTGTAACAGGGTCCACTGTGTTGAGTATTTAATTTTATCACTACTCCTTATAACATAAAGTCCTCCGCCGCGTCTGCCTTTCTGGTCCTTAAAGACCATGTTCAAGGAATACGGTATCTTAACTCTGCCCTCATAATACATTCTTGACAATTTAATGTATGTCCGTAAGAACCTTGAAAAGTTAGATTTCGTAAAAAACCGACAGTCTAAATTCTAGAAACTGTGACAAGCTGGTTGTCCCACGTTTTATACTTAGTAAAACCAGTAACAGTTGTTTTTGGAAATAGTGTTAGATTTTTCAACAAAGTCCCAAAGGATATTACCGATTTGCCGGATTGCGAATTTAAGCGCCATGTCAAGTCGGCTTTGGTTTCAAAAGGATATTATAGAGTGGATCAATGTATGAACGATGGTGATGTCTGGAAATGACTCATCTCTGTACATCCATTAAAAACGTTTGTGACATGTACCTAATATATTCTAAATATTATATATATTTGTTAAAGAGATAAACCAGATCGATTTCTTGCCGGTTATTCTGCATAAATTGAATAAAATACTGTGCAGATTTTTATACGGTTTACGAGGAAGGTTTAGGTACATATATACTTTATCATGATTTTTATGTGAATTGGTTCAAATATAACGCTAAATGTTATAGTGTCGCAAATAGTAAACCCACCTGGGAGCTTTCGTCAAAAACGCTACCTAATCCCTTTGAGTTATATCGAAACAACTGCGATAATAAACGACGCAGACGAAGTCGCGGGAATTAGCTAGTTTTAATTATTAATAACTGATTTTATATTTCGTACTTGTCAAAAGGAAGGAGTATTAAATCGAATTAAATTGAGCAATGCAACCTAAATATTCATCGCACGTTATTCCAATAATAGTATTTATTTTATCTTGTAACTATCAAGCAATCTATAGCTTCATGGAGTTTTTAACGGGATCTTAGCATGTCACGTAGTGACTTTTATTCATAATCTTGTGTCTTGAGTCTGTCTTCTGTAATATTGGTGATGTTTAACGTAATATAGTTCGCATCTTGTGCACAAGTAGATGGGATATGATACTGCGGACCATGAGTTCTGAGATGCCATAAAAAACTCCCTGAAAAGTTCTAACAAGGAGGCTATCTTGGGGGATAGGTACCTTGATAAAACACTACCAATATACTAAAATGTACAGCCAGCCAGTGTTTTGGTGTGTAAGGGGTGTCGAATAATATCTAAGAGTTGATACACCCAAGCCAACTTCACCTGCACGTGGTGCACCCTGCTGAATAACGAACGAGGCAATGGCGAAAGCGTTAGGTAGGGTTTTACAGCCTGACTGGGTCGCAACCACCATGTATACGGCGAAAAAGCCCATCATACTGATTCGCTTCTGCGGGTCGCGTTTCGGGATCAGCCTGTGCATATCCAGCTGTTCGCAGGCCGGCATGACAGCGGCGACCGGCGATGGATAATGTGTCACTCGGTGGTCGCTATTGTTTTTGGATTGTACTGTGCTTACTATCAGGCACAGTGCAGTCATTTTGCCGTTCTACTATAAAAAAAAAAATATCTGAATAAAAAATAAAGGTTGTAAAATATGAAACTATACAACAATCGATATTCAGTGCTTCAGATAATGATTATCGTATCTATATATCAAAGAGTACTTTCATTCTTCTGTTGGGATCATCGCAAAATCTTTAGAATCTAATCACTACATATTATAGTGGACGCTACTTTGCACTTCCGTTTGGAATTGATTGACCACCACTACGTCTAAATGTGTTTCGCTCCATCACGGAGCATCTTTAGATGGATGTCGACTCTTCCGACGCGAGCGGGCGAGTGAGCGGAATCGGAAGTGCACAGTAGCGTCCACTATAATATTTAATGATGGATTTCCGCAAAGTAACGCCTTCTTCAATCAAAAATTATAAAACAAAGTCCTCTGCCGCGTCTGTCTGTCCGTCTGTTCGCAATAAACTCAAAAACGACTCAACGGATTTTCAAGCTGTTGTCACCAGTAGATATAATAATTCATGAGGAAGGCTTAAGTAAATAGTTTGTCAATGTTTATGTAGGTGGTAGAGCCACGCTGTAGCTATTACTGGTTTCAGCATGAATGGGTCGGCTCGTCCGGGGTACTGCCACACCACACACAAACACCAACGTGAAGTAACAGTGCTTGCACTGTTGCGTTTCGTTCGGTCAGTGTGAGAACGTCGGATACTCACCTCCCTGCCCCCTC
>MU159035.1:371675-395511 GCA_015888305.1 Antheraea pernyi
TATATATATATTATATAAACGTATAGAGCCACGACGTCGGGGTACCGTTAGTCGCCGGCCCGATTTTGCTTAATAAGCACGGTCCGCGCGGTACTAGATCGTAGTTCGATTGCATAACTCATTGAGATAACATGAGTAGTTTGATTGCACTTCTCATTGAGATAACATCGTAGGCATCACAGTAATTTGATCGCATAGTTAATAGCGATAATATTGAAATCGAGAAGTCTTCATCGTCAGTAATAGTGCTCTGTTGGCTCTGGTGTTTTCTTGCGACCACCCCGACCTCCGTTCATAATCCACCACCTTCATCGGCTGACTCGTGCATCATTGCACATCACCGAGGCACCTTCAAGACATCACCGGTATCAGACTGTCGCCACCGAGGCGGGCTACCGGCGCTCTCGCTACCACCTTCGAGAGTTCTACGCCCACCCACCGCCAGGGAACGTCGCCTCGCTGTGAATGCGGAATGTTATAGATTTGGATATTTCTCCACTCGAAAATGATAATTAAAAGATGCGATCAATTGTGAATTGTAAGCAATGTTAATAAAGATTATCTTAAAGAAACAATATGATTTCACTAAAAATCAATTTCTACCCCTTCCTATTTTCATTTCCACATTACGAATTTCCACTACTTCCGCGCGGAGTGACTCCACGCACAATTTTCAATTTTTTTTTTATTATGTGGACTGGACAACATTTGTCGGTGCCGCGGGTATTATACAAAACCCATTATAATACATTCCAAGAACCCGCCAAAAAATTGTAAAATAGTCTTGGAATTTATCGATTCATCTCTATTGTTAACATTACAGGTAACTTGGCAATTGTCTATGGTAATAAAGACGATGATTACCAACGTAAGAATGCAAATGATTCCTACGAAGAGGACAACATTCGCTTATTTAGGGTAAGTATTTTGGTTTTCAAATTTCACATACACTGATACATGATGACGTTACATTTTCAAATAAGCGAAATTCAATTTTAGTCTTTTCTAATAGTTTAATTTATTTTTCAAGATCTTCTGATGTAAATCTAACATCTAAGAACGTAAATCTAACAAGCCAATGCTTTTTAGATTTAAAAAAAAAAAATGTTGCAGGAATAAGTAATAAAATACATTTCAATCATTTTTACAAATGTCTGTCTGTTTGAACACGCATCACTGCTGAAGTATTGCGTTTATAATAAAACCTCATCTCAGTTTTAGTCTTCGATCAACAATAACTAGATAAAGGGTCGGTGCGAAAAATACGTCTCGGTAAATAACAGCTCACTTGAAATGTGTGCCCTTATTTTGTTTAGTTTGTTTGAAACACAGCCAATGTAAGCCCGTTTCACATGCCGAATGTATTCAAAAGATGCAAAAATAATACCCGAAAAAGCAATTTAACAGCCGGAGTATCTTACTTTCGCTAAATACATATTGAATAAGTTATATTTTAAGCTTTAAACTAACAAATAATATCAAATTTTGAACAAAATTAGCGATTTTAAATCTGTGATACAAATGTTTAGCCTAGGCCCTCCAACCACGCACAATAACGGGAAAACGTACTTTATTCATTACGTGTTAAGGTTGAATTCACACTAAATGTTGTTTAAGTTGTCTTTTCATTTGTGAGGGGAGTAATTTATTGCTTTGCTCGTTTTATCGTAAGTATTAGATAATATTTTGAACATTTGTGACTTTATTACGTGACTTTATTACTAGGTGTTGTGGTTGTAATTAAGTTGAACTTAAAACTGTTTTAAAACTTTTTTGTCCTTTTCTTAGTAAACAAATAGCTACACATAAATATGTATTTACGCTGACAGGATTTAGCTTCTATTTTGTACGTGACCCTTTATCTAGTTATTGTTTATCGAAGGTTTTAGTACCTGACTCGACAACTTAATTCAATTCTGTATCTAAAATGTTAATATACCTACGCTTTCCGTATTCCAGGTGGAAGGGACTGAACTAGGTGTGGATATGAGGGCTGTACAATTGCCTGAGAAGTCTGAATTGCTGGAAGACGACGATGTCTTTGTACTGGAGACTATGGATATTGTTTATGTGTGGAATGGAAAGGTTCGAACATTTAACTTTTTTATTTTATTTATGGCAACCAATCTTCTGGAGTATTACATACATGATATTACAAGTGTCTTGTGATAGTTTCAATGTTCTAACAAGATGGTAGCTCCCTTGCTAGAACTTTCTAGGAAGTTTTTGTCTCAGAATTCATGCTCCGTGTACACAATAACCGAACTATATCGCGTAAAATGCCCCCAATATTACAAAATGTAGACTCAAATATCACAAGATTATGAATCTATACTAGTATTATAAAGCTGGAGGGAGAGAGGAGACTGAAATTCCTGATTTGGAAGACACTGATAGAGCTGACAGTATTCTTTATTCCCAATATTCTATACCTACTTAATATTATAGAGCTAAAGAGTTTGTTTGGTTGAACGCGCTAATCTCAGGAACGACTGGTCCGATTTGAAAAATTATTTCAGTGTTACATAGCTCATTTATCGGAGAAGGCTATAGGTTATATATCATCATGCTAATATCAATAGGAACGAAGCAAAAATGAAAAATGTTTCAAATTTTTTTTTTACTTTTTGGAGTTTCCGCTGCTTGTTAAATGTAAAAGCACTACATGACAAATTATGTATTTGTTCTTACTTTCTTACGGTAGTGAATATGTTGACAAAGGCACTTGCGTGTGTCCATACGATTGCACAGTAAAAAAATAATTCTAACTGATACTATAAATAAATATTATACTAATATTATAAAAGGAATATGGTAAATATAAATTCAAAAGTGAGTCTATTCGCTTTGTTCTCACTATCATAACATTCTTATACACGTCGTCAAAACAGAAGAGGGCGTAGGTTATCTTTCATCCAGAAAAAGTACTATGCCCGAGTAATCAATGAAATCTTTATTAAGGAGTGTGAAGTGAAGCTAGTAAAAATACTCGACTATCAAATAATTGGTATTAAAAAAAAAGTGCGTGCGTACAAACTACACATGTCAGAAGTGAAACTTCTTTGGCGAACTAATTTATAAGTCTTGTTTATATTTATACAAATCTAAAACTTTAGATTTCCGAGACTTTCAAAATAGATGAAATATCTGCGTTTACTGCAAATGACGTCACTTCCGTTGCATACCTCCGTGACGTTACATCTGTAAAAATTTTACCCTCATGCGCCTAAAGAAATTTCACTTCAAAAATTAAAAAATAATACATTTTTATATTAACAAAACTGCTACATATATAATCAAGACAATTTGTCAACCGAGCAAAACACAAAGCCAACTATCAACTAACATTGGAAAAACAATCATATTTCAAAATTGAGAATATAAGTCGTTTTAGAACAAAAACTAACAAATAGATGGCGTTAAAAACAAATTCGTTAATGACAAAATACATCAAATATATAATCGACTATCATATAATTTGTATTAAAATAAATAAAATAATAATACATTTTTATATTAACAAAACTGCTACATATATAATTCAGACAATTTTGTCAACCGAGCAAAACACAAAGCCAACTATTAACTAACATTACAAAAACCATCATATTTCAAAATTGAAAATATAAGTAGTTTTAGAACGAAAACTGACAAATAGATGGCGTTAAAAACAAATTCGTTAATGACAAAAGACATCAAACATTTACAGTTAACAATATAGTACGTGCAGTTGGCCAATAGAGGGTGTTTTAAACAGGTCTAACAGTATCATCAGTAGCTAGTGTGTACAATACATTGTTGACTACGGACTTAATATTGTACGTCATTGCTATAAATAAATCTAGATATTGTGGTAATAGGTATGTATATATATAGGTAATAGGTAAGAAATAATAATTTATTGCTAGGAGTCCAACGTCAAGGAACAGGAGGCCGCTTTGGGCTTCATAAAGATTGTTGTTGGAGAGGAAAAAGAAATAACAGTAATAGAACAGGGCGATGAGACGGAAACGTTTTGGGAAGCTTTGGGTGAGTTATTCATTTTATATTACTACTCGAAGTCCCGGCGGACCTTGTACTGCCTTGATAAAAAATCAACAAAGTCAACCGCAACACCACCTAGCGAGCTCAATTGTAAATCTAAACCACTCGACCTTCAATGCATCTCAACACATACAAATAATTCATCAAAATCTGTCCAGCCGCTTAGAAGGAGTTCAGACACATTTTGTGTTTCACACGTTCACACACGGACAGAAAAATTATATGTATATATAAAGAATAGGGATGCCGATTCTTCGCAAAAAAAGAAACGATCAGAATCGTGGTCTAGAGTATTGATTATTCAAAAATGTATCTTGTAATTTCTTTTATTTTTTTTAATTATAAATTATTGTAGGGTTTTATTTTTATCTAAATAGAAAAGTAAAACAAATTGCAATTTTATAGTGTCTTTATGTATGTATTTGCATCTGTTCACAATGCCATGTTACGTTAAATAACTACAGTCCCTGGCCAAATTATTAAACCCACCATTGTTTTTTTTTACAAAATACATGTTTTCGACAAAGTTTTTTAAACAGTTGTGTTACATTTAAAGGTTGACTAGTATTTATTTAATGAACTTTTATTTAGGAGATAAATTTGAATTGAAATTTGAATGAATTTATTCATGAAAAGAGAAGTGACTAAAGTAATCACCAGATTACAAACAAAACTCAGCTCTTAGAAAAGATTACTCATGTTTGGAATCATCATCCTCAAATGCAGAATACAGTACAGTCTTGCACTGATAGCATGCCGCGCAGAATTAAAGCTCTCATAGCAGCCAAAGGTGAATCAACAAAATATTAACTTTTCATTACATTTTCTTCATTTTTGTTCGAGAGTTAATAAATACATATTTTTTCTGTAATGACGATGTTTTATTAGTTTTACAGGTACTTACGTTATTAATAATATAGTAAATGTACATTGTATCTCATCTGTACAGTATTACCTGATAATTAACGTTTTGTATAAGATTTTATGGTGCATCTAATAATATGGCCAGGGACTGTATGTGCTCTAAAATGGTATACACGCCAAACCTAGAACATGCTCTTAAGTGCGTGTGCCAGAACACATCAACAGGTGCTTGGCTACAGATCTACAACCTGAGGGTGATAGCTAGTCGGACGGATTTAGAAAAGGCCTTACCACCATCATCATCATCATCATCATCAGCCTGTAAGAGACCCACTGCAGGGCCATAAGTCTATTCCCGAAGGAAGGTATGGGCGTAATCACTACGCCAGCCCACGACGTATTGGCGACTTTAAACTCTGAGAAATCCACAGTTGTATATTTTTCCCACATACAGTAGTACTACAAGAACATTTCTCAGGTTCAGGTTTCCTCACGACGTTTTCCTTCACCGTCAGCCGATAGTGTTATCAATTTAAATGAGTAAATGTACGCGAATCCCGAAGAATTCGTTGGTACATGTCGGGGTTCGAACCCGTGGACATCGAAATAATATTTCACCGGTCAAACCACTAGGCCGTCACGACTTCGCCTTACTTACCACCATGCTATGGTCTTATCGCGATATTTTCTGTCACCGCACACGAACTCGGTCGCAAGGATTAGAACCTACCTCCATCAACATCCATTCGCTGAGGTGTGGCTGCTGTTTTCACAGTCAAATCCTATCAAGTTATAATCATCCACTTCGCTTCTCGTATAGGTGGAGTACCTGATGAGAAGGAGGACCCATCAGCGTGGCGGTTGACCGTCAACCGGCGTGTTATCACGCCAAAAACTCTGTCCGCTGTCACGGTCGGTGTCGCCGGGAAGATCAAGTTTGAAGATTTGGATACAGAATTTGCTCAAGCGGTATATATATCATTTTTAAAACACTTAATCATTTTATCTCTAAAAATTTGAGAATTTGAGAATTAAAAAAAATAACCCGACAAAAGAATTGATCCCTGTAAATATTAAAAAATATCGAGGATGAGTTCACACGTGGTAGAAGTAAAACTTAGTGTTCTGAATAATTTTTAAGAGAATCAGATTAATATAATATGGAGGTGGTGAACTTAGGGAAAAAGTGATTGTGATTGATTGATTGTTCTTTATTGCTTAAACTGACATCACTACATTCTTCGTCGTGTCTGTCTGTCTGTTCGCGATAGATTCAAAAACTACTACGGATTTTCATGCGGTTTTCATTAATAGATAGAGTGGTCCACGGGGAAGGTTTAGGTATATCATTTATCAAGATTGTGTGTGAATTGATTGAAATATACAGGTAATTGTTGAAATTGTCTTTGAGGTTCCGTCGAAAACGCTTCCTTTGAGATATAAATGAGATATAAAAAAAAGTCGAAACAGTCACAAGGACTGCCTACGGAAGTGACAACTCAATACAATGAAAGAAATGTGTTCTCTTTGCAATTTTCATATTTTAATTATAGTGTGAATGACAATATTTAAATTTAAGAATTTGGTTATTGAAAATATTAACATTAGTGTGGTTTACTGGGAGCAATAATTATATATATTTATAAAGTATATTAATGAATCAAACGTATGATGAGCTGCAAAATATCAATATTACGTGTACACAAGCCTTTATATTCACAGAGTATGTTATATAAATAGAGGTCGCACTCGTTCTTTCCAATCAGCGCCTCTATAATATGACTTTCGAACTAACATTGTTGGTTATAAATGTACATTTATAGCTATGTATGTATGCATACAGCGGTACTGCGTAAATCGTATACAAGTTTGTGATCATTTTTATTTGTAATGAATATATTCATCGTAAGGCATATCTAAATCCAAGTATGTATATGCAGAAGTCAATGTTATAAGTAGATCCGGACATAGATAAAATTGTTTGTGGGAGACAAGAAAATTTAAGGGAGCACACTCTCGTAACAAATACGTAAACAAAGAGAATGAAAACAAATAATTGTAAATTGTCAGTTTGAAATGTCAAAATTAATTGTCATCCACCATCTTTTGTTATGAAACTTGCCAAAAAAAATATATAACAGTGCCATCTAGGGAGTGGATTGATAACCAAAAATAGACGAGCCTCTTCCATACAAATCCGATTCTGAGAAGTGAAAATAGTGTGTTTATTCTACGCGTCGCTAGTATTACGCAAGCTGCGAATTTATCTCCTACCAAAAGTAACGCCCAACGCGCCTAAAGATGATTTTACTGCAAAAAACAATTACTATGATAAACGACGCGGGTATCAGCTAGTATACTCATATAATCATTTCAGGATCTCTCTGAGGACGGAGTTTACATTCTTGATACTGGTGAAGAACTTTATCTTTGGCAAGGAAAGAATATTCCTGAGCGCGTTAAGTCAGCAAGAAGCGATATTATCAAGGTAATCTATACTAATATTATAAAGGGGTAAAGGTTGTGAGTTTGTGACGTTGTAGGGAGTAACGTCAGGAACTATTGGTCTGATTTAAAATTATTTCAGTGTTATATAGCTCATTTATCGAGGAAGGTTATGGGCTATATATCATCACGCTAAGAACAATAGAAGCGGAACACCGATGAAGAATGTTTCAAAATCGGGATTTTTTTAATGTTGAGAGCTTCCGCTGCGTGCTAGCGTTAGCCCAAAGTAGCTATTCCATGCGGGCATAATGAAGTCGCGAGCAGAGGCTAATGTGCTAATAAATAGTTATTATATTATCAAAATTAATTACAGAGCTACTTAGATAATTAATTTTAATTACATTTTCATTACATATTACATATGTAGTATAAAACAAAGTCCCCTACCGCGTCTATCTGTCTGTCTGTTCGCGATAAACTCAAAAACTACTGAACGGATTTTCATGCGGTTTTCACGGGTGGATAAAGTGATTCATGAGGAACGTTTTGGTATATAATTTGTCAAGGATTTTTATATATTCAGGGCGGGACAACGTCTGCCGGGCCTGCTAGTCTGTAATACTTTCATCATTTTCTTACCCTTATCCCACCTAAGTAGTGTCGGCACAACATGTTTGCCTCTTCCACCCTCCCCTTTCAGATGTCATCTCAGTATTCACACCTTTTATACACATCTCATTTCTCACACAATCCATCCACACCTTTTACGCCATTCCTCTACTCTTATATCCGTCCAACTTCATACTCAAAACTTTTCTAGTTACGTAACTTCCATCTCTTCCCATATTCCCGTACCATGCTAGCCAACTACTCCTCAACTTAACTATCATTGGTACTATTTCCAAACTTACAGTTACAAATTTACATTTTTTTTATAATCAGAGTGTGACAACGTTTGCCGGGCCCGCACGTATATAAAAATCCAATGTTTGTCCCCAATGATCACTGAAACTACTCAATCGTTCTTCATGAAAGTTAGCATTAATGTATAATTAGGTCTAACTTGAGAGATGCGATAATTTATACTTTGATTAGTAGCCTTTTTTTTAATAGATTTTTTTAAATAACAAATTAAATTATTGTTAATGTTGATTTTTGTTATTAATTGTATGTTTCATCCGTCTCGAACAGATGGCGCTTTATATTAGTTTGTTGACAAAAACTGTAGGAGCGACTGTTATATATATATCATAGATGGCGCCACGTTTTAATTTTGACAATAGTTATTATCATTTTAATTCGTCATTTAATAACTGAAACATTGCAACGCGTGGCCCCGTCAGCTATATATTGGTCCGCTTGGAATAACTACTTTGGGCTAACTAATATGCAGCGGAGTCTCTCAAAAGCAAAAGAAAACCCGATTTTGAAACATTCTTTATTGGTGCTCCGCTTCTACTGACCTTAGCGTGATATATAACCTATATAGCCTTCCTCGATAAATGAGCTATCTAACACTGAAATAATTGTTCAAATCGGACCATTTGTTCCTGAGATTAACGCGTTTAACCAAACAGACAAACCCTCTAGCTTTATAATATTACTATAGATGCAACCTGTATTTTTTATAGGAGTATATAGAAGACGATGGGCTGGAAAGAACAGTGGAGTCAGCGGTCGTGGTGACGGTGAAGCAGGGTTTCGAACCGGCAGTATTCAAGAAACTCTTCCCATCTTGGGACGCTGGAATGTGGGAGGTGAGTCTATGACATTATTGTCCTTACTCAGTGGTGGATTTAGGCCTAGGGCAGGGTTCGACAAATCGTAACTCACATGCGGCTATTTGGAAGTGAAGCTATTTATTCCCATACGCAAATATTATTCATTACATAGTATAAAACAATGGCCTCTGCCGCGTCTGTTTATCTGTCTGTTCACGAAAACTCAAAAACTACTCAACGGATTTTCATGGGGTTTTCACCAGTTGATAGAGTATTTCACGAGGAAGGTTTAGGTATATAATTTGTCTATATTTTTTTAATCATCAGAGCAGGACAACGTTCACCAGGCCCGCTAGTTATCTAATAAAAAAAATCATTTAAAAATCGTTCTGAATCGATTAACGCTGAATCGATTAACGAGAAATAGGCACTATTTTTATATCTCATTGCATTGCTATTATATCTTGCATACTGACTATTATTGAAGTAAAACTTAGTATTGTAAATGTTTAATCGTTTTAATTTTTTACTTAAGTAATAAGTGATTATCAAATAATACCATATACATATTATCTAATTTGTTATGAAAAAACTGCTTATATATGAATAAATAGATTAGTTTTTTTTCTTATCGAAAAACTTTATTTACCTATGCAAGTACTATTTATTGTTAGCAAGATTTTTTTTTCGTGGTTCTTTAAAAAAAATTGTAAATTTGCTAATCGTTATTTTTTACTCTTCCGACTCAAATGGTTGCTGACCCCTGGCTTAGGGTCGTGAAGCCCAGGACTAGGGCAACAAGATTTTAGAGCGGGAAAAAATCTAAACCGTCAAGCAATAAAATCGGTAAAATGACAAAATAATTAAAATAAAAAAATATATGTGGATTAGTTTTGCTGCAAATTACCGACACATTTGTAACGTCTTTTTATAAGTGTGTCGTTGTATTTCAAAATGACCTAAATCCTATTTTAAACGTTCACATTACGTGTTTAACTTTTATTTCTTATCCAGTTCTTATACACCAAGATCGAAGTCCAAATTTTGCCGTTCATAAGGTTTTTATCATTTTTTATGATCTTCAAATTGTAAATGTGCCAAATTCGGAGATGTTGAAAAAAAAAGTGCGTGCGTACACATGTCAGAAGTGAAACTTCTTTGACGAACTAATTTATAAGAAAAAAAAATAATTAAAAAATATAATAAAATAAATTTAATTTAGTTTTTTTTTAAATTAAATGGATAATTATAGATTAAGGATAATTATAATATAGTTATTTTAGAAAACTTATAAATGAATTCTTTAATTTCTTATTTATTATTTTTATTTTATTCTAAACCTTTAGATTTCGGAGACTTGGAAAATAGATGAAAAATCTGCGTTTAATGCAAATAACGTCACTTCCGTTGCATACCTGCGTGACGTTACATCTGTAAAAAATTTACCCTCATGCGCCTAAAGAAGTTTCATTTCAAAAATAACGTAAAATATTAGAAACGGCTAAAATTTGATTTAACTCATTTTTAAATGTCTACACAAATATTTTTAATTTTTTTAGAATCGTTACAATAACTTGCACACACTTTAATAACTCTGGCAAATCTAGGTTGTACAGAGGTACAGTTCTGCTCTTATACACTACACATTTTCTTTTTTGCAGAATCTGACGTCATACGAGGACATCAAAAACGAGACAAAGGCATCTAATTCAAAATAAAACAAATTTATAATTTATAAATATTTATTATATCAATAAAATATTGTCTTTATACTTAATTAAGATTATTTTATACATAAGATTCAACATTTTAATACAATAATATAAGTAAAAAGATACGTTATCGATTGATATTTTGATAAAACAAATGGCACGATAACGCACACATACGTAAAGTAATATTGTAACGCCACAATGTCTTAGATATAATGCGGAAGTAAGATGGCATATTCTCAATATCGGTGGTGAAAAAGAGATAGTTATATGTTGCTTAGATACGGGCGGATTTCAGGGCAGCCGTCAAAGGTAAGCTAGTTAGTTTTAGGGTGTCGCGGGGTATCGAATAACATCTAAGACTTGAGACACCCAAGCCAACCTCACCTGCACGTGGTGCACCCTGCTGAATAACGAATGAGGCAATGGCGATAGCGGGGTGGTAGGGTTCCACAGCCTGACTGTGTCGCAACCACCGTGTATATGGCGAAAAAGCCCGGCATAGTGATTCGCTTCTGCGGGCCGCATTTCGGGATCAGCCTGTGCATATCCAGCTTTTCGCAGGCCGGCATGGCAGCGGCGACCGGCGAAGGATAATGTGTCACTCGGTGGTCGCCGTTGTTTTTGGATTGGGCTGTGCTTACCATAAGGCACAGTGCAGTCATTTTGTTGTGCTACTATAAAAAATAAATAAAAAAAAGTTAGCTAAGTTTAAACGCGGCGCTGTCGAAGCGTTTATGACGTATCTACAGGTTTTTAGTTATAATATCGTTGCAATAATAATTATAAATTTGAATTATTTGGTCTAATTTGTTTTTTTCTATAATCCATTTAAACTTATAGTTAATCTATACCTACGTGTCATACAGTCAATTTACTATTCTCAATCCGATATACACGTATGCATTTGTGAATCATGCAATTTCGATTGTATGGTTCACAAATGTATATATGTATGAATAGCTTAGAGTAGTTAGCTAGGACAGACGCGTCTTTTCCCAGGTAACAGCCCAAGCCGAGGTGTGCGTGCACCCTTGTGTATGTTACCTAAAACCCAAATCGATTGTGTGCTTTAAGCGCCAACCTTAGTAGTCCGGTGAAGCTGTGAAGACCCTGCGGTGTCAATAGCGTAGTCAGTTCGAGAAAAAAAAAAAAAAGTCAATTTACTATGCTAAACTATTAACAACTAGGGGCCTCGCAGACGTTATCCCGCCCTGATAATAAACAAAAACCTTGACAAATTATATGCCTAAATTTTCCTTATGAATCACTGTATCTACTGATGAAACTCCGTTCAGTAGTTTTTGAGTTTTTCGCAAACAGACAGACAGACGTGGCGTTCAAAATACATAAGAACAAAAGCCGTGAGAAGTTAAAGTACGCAGTGACCACTTACTACTACTATATAATATACTGGACCATATTGAAAAGACTCTATATATTGAAAAATAATAGTAAAAAAAACTAAAAAAAACACGCTTTTATAGAACACCAAAATAATAAAATAGAAAAGAATTCTTGAAGTTATACTTCTTTTGGTGCGTTAGGGAAAAATGATGAGAGTAAATTTTTACAATGCGCGCGCACACCGTCACGAAAAACCGACACCCTGAAGTTAGCTATAGTCAACATTTAGTTTCTTTGTATTTGTCGTTTGTATTTCTTTGTATTAAAACTTTCTATGTATTAAATACCTTTTTTCTATTGTTAGTGTCGTTTTTTCTACAAACGAGGCGAAAGATTTGAAAAGATTTTTATCTTGTTAAGCCATAGAAGTATAACTTCTAACGCGTGGAAATAAGTACACACACCTATTTTTTAATAAATTTAAATTAAGAATAGTGTAATTATTTTTAATAAATACTAGCTGACCCGTGCGACTTCGTCTGCACCAAAACGGCTATTACCGGTTTCAATTGTATATTTAAACCTAAAACCCGATTGCAGCGACACCTACAGTTTCCAATTGTAAATCCAAACTATCAAGGGGCTCACTCAAACATGGTATGTGAGAAATCTTATAAAATAAGCCTACAACCCGTTCGTAGCGTCATCTACGGGGTTCAATTAAGATAAAAACTTTTATAAATATTTTTATCGTTTAATTTACAATTGAACTCTATCAACTTGATATTTTATAATGTAAACTATACTGACTGTATAGTAAACGTCTAGAAAAAAGGGAAAGTAATTAGGTTCCAACTGGGGTCCATAGGCCCCTCAAGTTATTTTTTTACGTTACCGCCAATATTTGTAGGTGAGTTTTTATCTTAATTGAACCCCGTAGATGACGCTACGAACGGGTTGTAGGCTTATTTTAAAAGATTTATCACATACCATCCGGGTAAATGTTTGAGTGAGCCCCTTGATAGTTCGGATTTACAATTGGAAACTGTAGGTGTGGCTGCAATCGGGTTTTAGGTTTAAAAATACAATTGAAACCGGTGATAACCGTTTTGGTGCAGACGAAGTCGCACGGGTCAGCTAGTAAAAAATAAAAGAGTAAAATCCGACCTTTTATATTATATTTCAAAGAGAAATAATAATAACAACGAAACAACACATAATATTGCACAGGAAAACGCCGTATTATACATAGAAAAGGCAAAAATATGCTCCATCTGAAATGACTTCATACTTATTCAAATCATTACCAAGTCCGAAAAACATTCCTGCCCCTTTTCGTGTTTTATAGTAACTATTCCTACCAAATAACGTATAGAAAAAGAAATTAAATTAAGTATCTGTATGAAAAATGTTAAAGCAATGCCTTTAGAAACGTTCAGTGAAATAATTACAACAAAGTAAACACATATCAAAGATATGACGTCAGCAAATATCGCATATTTAATTACAAGAACGTATCTAAATTACTAAGTAATCTAACTTTAAACAGACAGAAAGCATCGAACCGTGAAGATGGAGTTATTTCGAGCGAAATTTATCTTGCGCTAAGAGATGTTCTCATCAAATTACTAATTCAATAGTTTGCAAGCTTTAATAGCGGAATATTAAGAGCTTTGTTTCATTTGTTCCTTTGTCTCGAGACTGATCTTAAGTCTATTTAAAATTTGAAACTCTATTTAAAAACAATTATTTCAAAATTTGCAAATTTATCTTAACGCTGCTCGTTCATACGTTTGTGGTGATAAACTGTAAATTAAGATATTCAATTAAGCTGATTATCAAATCTTACCAGATACCACTGTTCCTTGAAAAGTGGATCGGGGAAGGAAGGGGTGCTTGATTGTCTCATGTCGTGCCTTGGTCCCCGCCGATGATCTCTCTTTGTCCTCTTCAACTCCCTCTGCTGCATTACCCATCTCACCTAGCAAATGTATTTTATGAAAACGATACCACGTCCATGACATATCTGTGTATGTTTACTAAAATGATTACAATTTCGAGACTTACTTCTTCCGGGGTTACTAAATTTCTAGTCAGGATTGCAGAAAGAGTTGGAAAACAATTGCAATACTGCAATATTTGTGGACTTAAAAACGTACTAGTCTTGGATTGGGATTATATATAGACAAACTGGTAATGAAAGTAAAGTGGATAGAAATAGGATTGAGTATATCAGAGGAAGAATAAATATATCTTCAATGGTACAGAAGTTGAGAAATAATAGGTGACACGAATATATTATGAAGACATATGAAACTCAAATAATTATACGACTCTTAGTATAGAGAAAGACAACATAATGTAGGAATGGACTGTGTAAATAATCATATGTATATAAAAGCTGTAACCTGTAAAAGTGATAACGACTGACAGAAAACAGTAGAAGAATAAAACATGTTGTGCCGCCTATACTGCGATAAGGGAATGGTGATTTCGGTGTTAATAATACATTTCTAATATAATAACATACTTCTTATCATCATCATCTTCTTACCCTTATCCCACCTAAGTAGGGTCGGCACAACATGTTTTTCTTTTCCACGCTTGCCTATCAGATGTCATCTCAGTCATCACACCTTTTACACACATATCATTTTTCACACAATCCATCCATGCTTTTTTCGATCTTCCTCTACTCTTATATCCATCGACCGTCATCAACATACTTCTTATCGAATATCGTTTTAAATTCATAGTGTAGTCTTGGAGCATTAAATCCAAATCAAGTGATTGAATAGCGTAATAAATTAACGTAAACAGGAACTTATTAAAGCTTTAATATTTATTTCTGTAATCAGTCATTTGGGACCGTATCTAATATCCTCAATTTACAAAGGGCAGGCGTATCTTAATCAAGAAGACGTTTACGGACGGATGCCTTCATTTAAAGCAGTCGAGATTAAACAACTGTCCGAACTCCAAAGGTACAGCGCATCAATAAGCCACGAATCAATTATTCAAAATCTCCCCAAGTCGCTGCCCAATCTGATAAGTTGACGGATAATCTCAATGAATAATTCGATAGTCCTACATTCAATGACGCTTTAGGAATTGTTTTGACTTAAAAAGAAAAATGTATCATGTCATTGTCATTATATTAAGTCGTCAATACATTTTGCAATGGACGTAATTATTTTAACTTATACATACAAAAGTAAACCTTATTACATTTACCCAACATACCAGTCTATACAAAACCTTGACAAATTTATATACTAAAACGTTCCTCATGAATTACTTTATCCAGTGGTGAAAATCGTATGAAGATCCGTTCAGTAGTTTTTGAGTTTATCGCGAACAGACAGACAGACAGACGCGGTTGGGGACTTTATTTTATACTATGTAATGAATGATAAACTAATAATAGTGTAAAAAAAATGTATGTTATTTTTTTTTAAGCGTGGAGTGCTTTTTAAGATATTGAAATGATAAATAATCTTTCTACTCTATAACTGTCAATAAAATATTTATAACTATTGACATCATGCACCCCAAGTTTTTCTAAAACATAAATTCCTTTTTTTTCATATTTACACTATTATTAATTTATATTTATTATTACAAATTTATTAAAACTTATTTTCTATTTTTTTAGTTTGGTTTATTTATAAAAGCGTGTTTTTTAGTTTTTATTTTAACTTATTAGAGCATAATTAATCGGTAGTTCAATCACCATTCATTACAATAGAGAACAACGCTCTTTCCTCATAAATTGGACATTTAAACTCTTGCTTATTTTGTTGAATCAAAATTCTTTTTTTTATATCATAGTAGGCAAACGAACAGACGGGTCACCTGATGCTAAGTGATCACACCGAACGAAAGGCAACAATGCAAGCACTGTTACTTCACGTCGGTTTTCTGTGAGAGGGTGGTACTACCCCGGGCGAGCCGACCCATTCATGCTGAAACCAGTTATAGCTTCAGCGTGGTTCTACCACCTAAAACAATTCTCTTTGGCATTCGAAGTTTGTTAATATTAGATAAATCGCTTAAGGATAATAATTGGAAATTAAAGTTAACATCAATTCCTGCCTTATCCACTATAGATGAAAGTTATATAAATTAACAAATCTTATTTTGCAAATTGAATAATGGAATAATCTTATCAAATTAGTCCCCGATAAATCTACAAAACTGACACTAACCGAACGAAACGCAACAATGCAAGTACTGTTACTTCACGTCAGTTTTCTGTGTGTCGGGTGGTACTACCCCGGGCGAGCCGACCCATTCATGCTGAAAGCATGTGTCTATGGACACATGAAGAAATGCAAGTGTCTATGGACGGTGATGATCACTTAACTTCCGTGTCCGTTCGAACACGCATCACTCCTAAAGTACTCCATTCATGCTAAAATCTTGTCAAAACAAATAATAAAGCATATATTCTAGCAACATTTAGTCTTTGTTCCATTAAAATTGGTTCAGTCTATGAAAAGTTATTGTAATTTTAGTGATAACGCGTCTTAAGTATGAGAGAATGATGACGATGTCCTCCTTGATCTAGGTCCGTTCCCTCGGCGTGGAGCCCTTGAGTGCGCTGCTCGCGCGATACACTCACACAAAATCTTACATCACTGCGACAACATTACACATATCACCTCCACACACGTGCACGCATACACGCTTACACATGCAAGTAGAAGGGTTTTATTTTTTTTCCCTTATCAAACTGAAATAGTTTCGAATATTATCCGATATGAAATATATATAAGAGTTGTTGAGGTATGTATGTTTGGTACACATATATGTTTCAACAACTCATATATGTAGGAATAGTTAGCTTAGCTTAGCTCAGATAGGTCGCGAATTGCATGTATCAGGCAACAGCCAAAGCCGAGGTGTGCCGCGCACCCTTGAGCTAGTTGTCAAAATAAAATCGGCTGACTGCCTCAAGCGCTCGCCTTAGTAGCCCGGTGAAGCTGTTAAGACCTCGTTGGTCAATAGCGTAGTCAGTTCGAAAAAAAAAATGTCCTTGACGTGTCCGTCAACAGCGAACCTTGTTAATTTCGTGAATGAGAGCGAATGTGGCTCGCGAAACCAGATTTTGTTTTAAAGGTACGGTTAAAGCGTAAAGTAGGGCGTAAAAGTTGGAAGGCTATGAGAGAAAAGTAGATACTAATACTTTCTGATGACGTTATTATATACTGTTTTGTATATAAGGTTCCTGGCAGGCGAAATCGTGGGCCCAGCTAGTTCTTAAATATACCAGTGTAAATCGCAATTATTACCAGTTATTAAATCACATAGTAGTAATGCACTGATTGATTATTTGCACTAAGTTATTATTTTCCAGTGCAGCTGCCACCCTTTCCTTGTCTGCCAACTGTTTGTTGACAGCATGTTCTGACGCATGTGTTCCATCGCTCACTTTTACTGTCACTTTAAACCTGCTTGGTAGAGCTCGGAGCAGCTGAACTCTTATTGAAAGACCTGAAATGTTTTATTGTTGATTAGTTATTATTTAGATATTCAGTTTGCACAGTGGTAGGGTTTTTTTTTCTAAGCCAGTCTGGCTAGCTACCACCTTCAAGTCGAAAATCAGTCTTTTTTTCGAACTGACTACGCTATTGACCAAGTAAGCTCTCAACAGCTTCACCGGACTACTAAGGCGAGCGCTTAAGGCACTCAGCCGATTTTATTTTGACAACTAGCTCAAGGGTGCACGGCATACCTCGGCTTTGGCTGTTGCCTGATACATGCAATTCGCGACCTATGTGAGCTAACCTAAGCTAAGCTAACTATTCATACATATATGTGTACCAAGCATACATAACTCAACAACTCTTATATATATTTCGTATCGGATAATATTCTAATCTATTTCAGTTTGATAAGGGAAAAAAGATAAAACCCTCGAACTTGCATGTGTAAGCGTGTATGCGTGCACGTGTGTGGAGCTGATATGAGTAATGCTGTCGCAGTGATGTAAGATTTTGTGTCACTGTATCGCGCGAGCAGCGTACTCAAGGGCTCCACGCCGAGGGAACGGACCTAGGCTTGAGCAGCTGCCGAAGGGGGCCTAGTCTGGTGTGCGGGAGCGAAATTTATCCCTAGACCACGGCAGCGTGATCTGTGGTTACGCGGGCGTGGGCGTGAGCACGCTCTGTTTGGAGAGACAAGCTGGTACTGATCGTTCACTGCCGTTATTTCATCGGGAGGGTCGGTAAAATTATGTCGTGGGCATCTTTTACAACGCGCAGCGTTTGGTACGGGTTCGTATTTTGCGGCGGATACCACTAACGGACTGGGAAATCAGACTGGGACTGGACTGGGAGATCAGAAATCAGTCACCGAGCACCTATAAGTGTGTTTACCATCTTAGAGCAAATTGTCACTTAAAATCACATGATCAGTAGAGGAAGACCTGAAATATGTATGGATGGATTGCGTGAGAAATTATATGTGTATAAAAGGTGTGAACACTGAGATGAAATCTGACAGGGAAGAGTGGAAGAGGAAAACATATGCCGACCCTACTTAGGTAAGGGTAAGAAGACTATGAAAACGGAACTCTTTTATCTCTTTACCTACTTATACAATATGAATATGAAAAAAAGAATCTTCCCATATTTTACGAAACAATGTAAAGCTTAATTAAACTTGTCCTAATAATTATAACACTCACACTAATTATCGACATTCGACCATAGTTCATTGATTTTTTAAAGTTTGTACTTTATTAGGGTTCTTTTGTCAACTTACTTCTATAATCAAAGGTTTTTATCATGGTTACTCAGTTATTACAATAATAGTTGTATATTATAATATCATTGTTGAATGTAGAATGAAAAAGGGTAATTGGAAGGTAAGAGTAAAATAATACATAGCAACCTCCTTCAAAACCTTTTTTGAAGTCCTTTATTGACAGATGTCAAAATGTCTTTTTTATTTACATGTGTGCTATGTTGTGTAAAACTGAAGCATTAGTGTGAGTAATGCATATTTTAATTAATTTAATGTACTTCTAATGCATTTTATATAAAATAAATAGCTTTCTGCACTTCTCCTCCATATAAACTTTAACTATGCTAAATTTCACGTTCATCCATTCGCGCCTTTTTCTCAAAAAGGGATACAAAGTTTAGGCTTCACGTATTAATATATATGATATGCACAATGTTGTAAAGAGGTTTGCCATTCGGAATATCTGGTTGGTTCTACTGACCTAGACACATTGTTTGCTGGAGATGAGTTACATTTCTTTTTTATTGTACCATGGCATAATGACTGCACTATGCCTGATGGTAATAAGCACAGTACAATCATCCAAAAACAATGGCGACCACCGAGTGACGCACTATCCATCGCCGGTCGCCGCTGTCATGCCGGCCTGCAAAAAGCCGGATATGCAAAGGCTGATCCCGAAACGCGACCCGCGGAAGCGAATCACTATGACGGGCTTTTTCGCCATATACATGGTGGTTGCGACCCAGTCAGGCTGTAAAACCCTACCACCCCGCTTTCGCCATTGCCTCGTTCGTTATTCGGCACGTGCACCACGTGCAGGTGAGGTTGGCTTGGATGTCTCAAGTCTTAGATGTTATTCGACACCCCTTACAACCTTAATTTAACAACTTATCATAACTCTTGCATTTGTTTAAAATATGGACGATAGAAAAAGAAGATCGATAGGAAAAGAAGATCGCGTAAAGGCTTCAACCGCATTGGATATTGTGAATCCACAACGTAAACAAGAAAGTATATGTTATCATTACGAATTTGCTCATGAAAAATGTGAAACTTTTAATATATAATTGTAAGCACTCTCCGTACTACTATTGACTACAGCGGGGGTGCTACTAATGACCTGGCACGCCATTGGTCAACAATTATCGGCCGGTCATAACTAGACTGAATGCGGCGAGTCTATCGAGTCATTGGGGACATTCTTGCTCGGTCGTCTCTCTGGAAGGTTGTATTGCGTGTTTGTTGTTGTATTACGTGAGTTCTTTCCAATTTACGTTGTTATTTGTATTTCTCTGGTTTTTTATGATTTATTGTGTTACTTGAGTTATTTAATTGTTGATGTGAGTTTGCGTGTTAAGATTTGTATTTGTGTTTTTTTTTTCTATAAATCCATTTCTTGTATTCTAATGGTACTCCCATACCTGCGTGTATCGGCTCGAAGTTTTGTCTATGGTCACGCTAAATGCAGATGTGGGAAGACATTATCGTCATGCGTTACGAACTATCGGGCTGTGTGGCGATAGACGCAGCACGATAACTGGGCTGGCGGTTTTTTCAAACATCAAAGGAGTTTAGCGGACGCTAATGTCGAGTCATTGGAAAGACACAGGTGTAGCAACGTATAATCTGTTCCTTTATCGGAATGATTTTTGACGTTAATTATAGCGCGACAAGTAGTCGAAGCTTCGCATATATGGGAGTAGCATAATACAATTATATATTTTTCTCAAACTAATTTTTATTATATTTTACCATCTTTGCCTTACAAAAAATAAACACATTATTATATAATTTAATGTATGAAACCCTAAGCAGTGTAGAATATTTTATAATAGAGAAAATGATTTTATTGATATTTAAGTTATCACAAGTACTTCAAAACTCGTCACATACCATAGTCTCTGAATAAAAATAAAGGTCAATAAAGAATTATAAACATAATCTATATCACTACATATTTAAAAAAAGTCCTCTGCCAGTTCCCAATAAAATCAAAAACTACGGAAGGGTTTTTACTGCGGTTTTCAGCAATAGATAAAGTGATTCATGATGAAGGTTTAGGTATATACTTTATTACAGTTCTTTTTTGTATAATCTGGGCGGAACAGCGTTCGCCGGACCCACTAGTTGTAGTTATATAATGGAAATACAGCTTCTTTAAGGCTTAATCACTTCAAAATTATTGAATGTATAGGACAACAATCCACTTGGCATTAGAAATTCGCATCACGAATTTGGAGTTGTCAAGGGTTGTTTTTTGTAGGGGTTGGGGGTCCTCACCCCGCAGAGACGCGTATTTTTATATGTGTTTGAAGTTATTTGTAACGGAACATGAATTTTCCTTCACATGCACATTTTTAAGGTTTATAATACTATAATTTTGTTGTTTTATACATATTTGTTGTTATTTTATAATTGTTCACTATTATTTCAGAAAAATAAAGAAAAAAACAAATTCAAATTATTTGTATGATGTAAAATGTAACGTTTTCCAGATCTTGTATTTTATTTTATTTCTACTGTTTAATTCAAAAGTCAACTGTCTCAATCCTAGAAAAAAATATAATATTAGTTATTTGTATGATCAAAAAGCATTTTCACACATAACACAGGCGAGCGAGCGCAGCTAGCGAGCGAACTAGTCAGAGCAAATCCGACTAGGACATGTAAGGTTAATAGAGGAATAGGGCTGGAGCCCTAGTTCTCTATGTAGGTTAGTATTGAGAACACATATCTAATTCCTTGTTATTTTATATTAAATATTTTTAACCACTTCACTTTTTAAGCTTCAAATGTGAAATATTTGAGTGCAAAATGAGGACAGAAGTTTATTGAAAAATAATTTATTTTTGTTCTCAAGATTTATGCTGTTCCATCAATAATTAATTCCTTAATGCGCATATATATACATAGTTTCATACAAGTTATTATTTTTTTAGTTGAAAACTCAACATTTTTTTATGCAAAATATCTATAATTTTTAATACTATTACAAGAGTGTAAAATACTTAGTTATGTGGTCGTCAGGACAGGTGATAACTACGAGCTCTCACGAAAACGCTGTGTAAGCAGCATAATTCTCACTAGTGTTTGTGTAACTCGTGGGAACAATTAGTTAACATGTTTGAATAAGTACAATAAGGATTCATTCGTTCTGAGCATCTGCTTCTGATCAGAACAATCATTTAAAGTAGTATTAATCAAATCAAACTTTTGTAATTAAAAAAAAATATTTTTTTAAATAAAAGTCGATCCTGTAAACTTGCCTACTTAAAATTTATTTTTTTCCACAAAATTTACTTTTTTCCAGCAATAAATTTTTGCTCTACTTATATATACACAGAGTATTGTACAAACTGTTGAATTTAAACTTAAAAATCACCATGTTAATATAGAAAATTACCAATGATTGTTTGGAGGCGACATAATCTCAAAACTTTGATCATAAATATCTCGGTAACTATAACTTTCCGCGGCGGGGGAGTGGTTTAGAGGGGAAGTCAGCCCCCACCCCCAACCATCTTGCCCCCCCCTCTCAACCAACCATTATTTCAGGATGCAAATTTCTAATACAGCCCCGAGGAAATTATAAAATGTTACCTATTAGAGTAGCCATGCTGCAATGAGGAATCGTTGGTGTAAAATTGACAAGCACCGTATTCTTTTTATTATCGATCACAATATTACTCTCTTCCACCACCTTCAACTCCTCCAAGGTCAGCGGATGCTCAGGATCGTTGATGTTGCGTATTAAGTCAAATATTTCACGTTCATCGAAATAATCTGCTATGTCTTCGTCAAGGTCTGTTGATGTGATTTCGCGTTCAGAACCTTTCTCGTAAACATGGGGGTTGATGTTGTCAGCTGTTTTCGTCATTTCTTCAACCTTATTATGGGCCCGTAAATACGAAAACAAAAAAAGAGTTTGTATTTAAAATGTCAAACTCAACCAGCTGGTATGTTTAGTTATTTTTTATCTATGGGATTTTATTTGATGCCTGGTGAGTTTGTTAATCGTTCAGAAATAATTATATTGTCAACATTCAAATAATATAGGTATATAATATTTTGATATTATAGTAGTAATTTTGAATAAATCTTCATTTCAGAAAAAGAAAGTCAACAGAAGTATTTTTGCATATACTTTGGTAGATTGATATATTTTTACCTTTTTTTGATATAATTAAACGTTGTTTTTAAACGCTATTTTAATGTCATAATGGTTGTCAAGTTGACATTTATACAGAAGACGATCAATAACTGGGCAGTGTAACATTGTTTTATCAGTTTTGTAAAGTAAAAGGACTTCATACGATTCCTTTGCTTTTTCCTGACGGACCTCATGTAAGTTTGTTCTATTATTTCGTATTTAAATCATTATTTGCATTTCACAATAATCTGTTAAATGAAAGTGTCCTCCCTATTTTGTTATCCATTCTTTGAATTTCGTTACATTTGTTATTACACCCTATAAGAAATTGGGGAGGGTTGAAAGAATATATGATCTATCATCGATTTTTCGGGGAGTTTGGAAAATATTTTTATACTATAACTTTTCGAAATTGATTCGGGTTTGTTTCTTAAAAACTTTAAGATTTATATTCTTAAAAAAAAACACTTCTTAATACATTCATTGTTCGATTTCCGGTTTAATCAATTTCTTTATACTAATATTAAAATACATACACCTATACAATCTTATTTCATATGTCATATATAAAAATGTATACTATATTTTTAATGTTGAATATATACATATCAGGAACTTATGTTTTTTATTTATTACATTCTTTTATTTAAAAAAAAACTATATTAATAAATTTATCACTCTGTCTGTGTATATGGATTTAATAAAAAAATGGGTTTCGCCATTTTTTATTACATTTTCTACACAAAATGTAACATTTCCTAATTAATAGACTTTAAAAATTATAAATAATCTTTCCC
>MU159035.1:395527-425659 GCA_015888305.1 Antheraea pernyi
ATCATGAATTAAGTGAAAACATAAGTTATATAATTACTATTGAAGGGGCTGATGGGACCGTGTAAATAGGCCCATCAGGATATGCACTAAAAATAGAGAGCGTATGAGCGATCGGTGGCCTTGCCTATAAATAAATAAAATAACAAGAACCCCAAATAAAAGCGTGGACTGACCTGCAACTCAGTACCTCATACAGAGAAGCGGTATCCCAGGCGAAATGTGCGATGTCTACGTATTGTTCTCCAGAATATCTCCTCAGGCAGGCGGCGTAAATATTATGCTACTGTGATTCTTCCAGTGCGGACACCATATAATAATTCAAAGCGTTCACAATATATATTTTAATGCATTGTAAAAGCATTGCGGAGAAATATATTGAAGAATGACAACGATTTTTTGTATTGTTCTTTTTTCTTATTTTAATTTTCTTCTATTTGTCACACTGACATCCAAAAAGTGTATATCTAATGCGTCTGCATGCTATGTACTCAATCAATGAGATCCAGGCCAGAAACACATTATCAGGAGCGCAGCTATTAAATTTATTTATAAGGGGCCAACCAACTATGTAAAAACATGTTGGGAGCCAGTTATGTAAAAATGGGCTTTACTGATATAATACGGCATAATCAACAACAACTTATTACAAACATTATCAGACGAGCGGAGTGATGATAGTTCTCATAGCGCATCCTCGCAATTTCTTCCTTTAAATGAATCTCTAACACAATGTTTCCAGTTATTTCCTAAAAACTTTAACGTGATTCATATTAATGCCCAAAGCATTCATAATCACTACACCGATATTGTGACATCGTTTGATGTGACCAACATTCATGCTATTCTCGTTTCAGAGTCTTTTTTAAAGCGTTGTCTTGCGTCAACTCTTTACAGTTTACCTGGATTTCAACTAATACATTTATGACCGTACAGGGAAGGGAGGCGGTGGGGTAGCGATAATCTAGCGATATATCTATGTAACCATATTCCTTATTCAGTAATATCAAAATCAGATTCTGAGTATTCCGGTACCTCTGAGCATCTTTTCCTAGAACTAAACATGTCCCACACTAAGGTTCTGTTAGGAGTTTTCTATTCCCCTAACCTGACTATAAATTATTTTAATACTCTTGAAAATCTTCTAGATCATTTTATACCTATTTATTCTCACTCCTTGGTACTAGGTAATTTTAACACATGTCTTTTGAAAAATGATCATCGCTCACGAAAGTTAATTTCTTTAGTTAACGATGCAAATTGAATATTCTACAAAGAAGTTCTACTCATCATTTCCCAAACTGTGAGCCCTCCCTGCTAGATTTGATGATAGTAAGTTCTACAGACCACGTAGCTTCATAGGACAACTTTCAGCTGACGCCTTCTCTTATCATGATCTTGTTTTCTTATCGTATAAGGTACAACCCCCTAAACTAATTAATTAAAAATAACTTAAATTAAATATAGAAAGGCTTCTCCAGGATGCTGAGTTGCTTGACTGGAATGCAGTAAAGCAGGGCCAATGTGTTGATAAGATGATTGAAATGTTTAACTCTCTCCTTACTCAACTATACGACCGGCATGCTCCTATGCATGCGGTTAAGCTAAAACACTTACCTGCTCCTCAATCGATGCATGAATATGTCGTCTCTGCGCATCTTTGCACATTCTACTACAACGATTACGTAAATACTTATATTTGGTTTTGTTCTTTTCATATGGATCTTTTTTTATAATTAGATTTAGCGATATTTCTTTTGTTCATTAATTCTGATCAAAAATTTGGAAATTTTTAAAGTCCGTAGGAGTTGGGAAGTCAAGAGATCTTGTGACAACTAATATTTATGTTGAAGCTTTGAACCACCATTTTACATTTCAAGTTACTGATAAAGAGGTAGAAAATAGTATTAAAGCTATATCTTCTTATGCAGTTGGAATTGAGACATCAGTCGTAAAATGATTCTTCCAATTTTAAATATTGTCCTACCTACTATCACATTTATTTTCAATACGTCTTTATTCTCTTCTACTTTTCCAGCTATCTGGAAACAAGCTACCGTTGTACCGCTTCCCAACTGACTTTTCCCAATACAGACCGGTTTCCATACTTCCTTTTTTATCAAAAGCATTAGAACGACTTGTTCAAACAACTCTTATCATTTTTGCTCATTAATGATATTTTAAATCCGTTGCAATCAGGTTTTCATTCTGGTCATAGCACTGTAATGGCGCTAGTAAAAGTCTCTGATGACATACGTCAGGGAATGGAAAACCAAAAGGTGACAATACTTACCCTTCTTGATATTTTAGTAATGCTTTTAATACTGTTGATTATGACATCCTTCTAGCATTACTTGAATCTATAAATTTGGCACCTTCTGTTGTAGGTTGGTTTCTTAGCTACTTGAAAGGCCGTCGTCAGCGTATCCGGATTGACGACAAATATTCACAGTGGTAATACAATAGTTATATTACGACAGCGAGAGGTAATGCCGGTGGAGATATTTTTTAAATAACGTCAAGGATCTTGCCTGCCTAATATCACAAGGGAGTGCGTTCCATAGGCGTACAGCTTGAACTGCAAATGATTTACTATAAAATTTAGTGTGACAGATAGGGAATTTGAGTATATGTTGAGAGCATAGACGGCGTGTTGAAGAATCTCTGCAACCTAACATCTCGAATTTATATTGTAGGTATGGAGGGGAATTGGGATTATGAAGAACGTTATACAGGAGGGACAGGGTGTGGCTATTTCGTCGGTGCCGAATGGGTAGCCATTTAAGCTTTGAGCGGTATTCAGATACATGATCAAATTTTTTAAGTCCATAAATAAAGCGAATGCATGTATTCTGTAGCCGCTCCAATTTATTAATCAATTCCTCATTAGCGTCCAGGTAGCAGACATCAGCATAATCAATGATAGGCAAAAGTAATGACTCTGCAAGCATGACTTTAGTGGATGTAGGTAATAAATTGCAGATTCTTCTCAACGAACTCATTGAAGCAAATATTTTTCTACTGACTTCACTCACATGATTTTTCCAAGATAGATTGTTATCAAAGATTACACCTAGATTTTTGGCTGTGGTGGAATAGGGAATTGTAACATTATTTAAGCAGATGGGTGCTAGGCTACCCATTCGGCACCGATGAAATAGCCACACCCTGTCCCTCCTGTATAACGTTCTTCATAATCCCAATTCCCCTCCCTACCTACAATATAAATTCGAGATGTTAGGTTGCAGAGATTCTTCATCAGCCGTCTATGCTCTCAACATATATTCAAATTCCCTATCTGTCACACTAAATTTTATAGTAAATTATTTGCAGTTCAAGCTGTACGCCTATGGAACGCACTCCCTTGTGATATTAGGTAGGCAAGATCCTTGACGTTATTTAAAAAATATCTCCACGAGCATTACCTCTCGCTGTCGTAATATAACTATTGTATTGCGTTATTTCTTTTTTTTCTTTTTTTACTTTTATCTATAGTTTTTGTATTTTTTTTTTGTCTATTTATATTGCCACCGGGTAGTTATAAAAATAAAATGTCTCCTCAGGTTTGCCTGGAAGAGATCGCTCTAAGCGATAAGGCCGCCTAATCAATAATTTTGTTGATTAATAATAATAATAAAACTCTTTATTGCACACACGTTGAAAATATACAAAATTAGTCATCAGTTTACAATAGGCGGCAACAAAATTATTGATTTCAATTAAATATAAAATAATTAATTTACACATTCTTATTCATTATATACATGTTCAAGAGGTTTACAATAAATGCTGTATATGCCAAGAGATGGAGAAAAAAAATGAATATCCATACCAACAAACTTTTTACTACTTAAAAAAAATAAAGACACAGATAGGTCCTTCAAATATTACACAAATGCTAAAAGTAGGGTCTATGCTTTGCTTATATTTAGTGACACAGGGTTGAAGAAATATGTGAAATACAGCATCATTTTCTAATTTACTTTTCATATATTTGAAACTGTTTTGTAAAAATTATGCAGGTAGTTATGTGAGCATAATAGGTGGTGGGGTAAGAAAGATCCTTGCATACTTTTACTGACAAGGTGAAGAAGTGAGTCAAAAATTAACTAATATTTGGCTTACATAAAACTTGTACCCTAGAACCATATATATGCTATAGTGGAAATTGTCTTGCCTTCATAATAAAAAAAATCCTAAAAATCAGCTGCAAAGCCGCCTATCGGATCCAATTGTGAATCTACACCATTCATGAATCCACCTGAAGACACACCAAAAAAGGCATCAAAATTTATAGTGTTTTTTTGGAGTTCAGTCACAAGGATAGAAGAATTAATGAACAGATATTCATTGTTTTTTTTAATTTATATTATATTATTTAATTTATATGTAATTTATGTAGAAAAATTGAATGAAAGTTCCATAGAAATGAAAGTAGACCACATGAGGGACATGTCATCTGATTTAACAGCATAAGTGTAAAAAAAAGTTCATTACAAATTGTAAAAATATAAATAATAACAAATTATTTTCTTTTTCAATATAATTATGTATCACAGATAAGACAATGGCCGACGATCCATGGATAATACAGCCTCATGAGGTCGCTAAGTTCTATCAGCACTTCCGAAATCTTGGACCTGTAAACAAAACCCTGACTGGAGAACAAGCGAAGAAGTTCATGTTGCAGGTTTGATATAAATATTTCCATAAAGACTGATAATATGGATGTACAATAATATTTGAATCTGTAGTGAAATTCGCGACAGCTTGGGATCGGTCGGCTGCGATCCGCGTCGCGCTTCGTGCGTGATCGGTTTTGCCCGGAGCGCCAGTCACTCCGCACCTCTTACGCCGAGAGGTTGTGCCCACGCACTCCCACGGGCTCGCGAAAAGTGATACGTCATAGTCATAATAATATTTGTATACATTTGTCGTCATTGCAACAAACATTGTTTTTATGTAAATGTGTTGTATCATTCACGACCCCACAAAACTAATCAATTTATTTTATATATTTTGTTTATCTATTTATTTACTTACATTCACATTTATCTATTGGAACCAAAAAATTTGTTCAATATGAACATGGACTAATATCAGCTGCATTAGTTGTCCTGTGTCACAATTCTTATATATTTTTCTTATTTTAAATGAGCTGTGCCTGCAACTTCTTCTGCATAGAACTTTATGTAAAAAACCCAATTAAAAGTCCGGCAACGCAATTGCGACTACCCTGATGTTGCTAGTGTCTATGGACGGTGGTGATCACATACCATGAGGTGACCCACCTGTGCGTTTGCCCCCTATATATAAAATAATAATAATAGTAAAGTCATCTGAGTGTAATTAAGTTGATTTACTTATCTACTTTTCTCTCTACTCAAGTTGGGTCGACATTGGATCGACATTAAAATTACAATAATCATTACATAGTATAAAACAAAGTCCGCTACCGCGTCTGTCTGTCTGTCTGTTCGCGATAAACTCAAAGACTACAGAACGGATCTTTATGCGGTTTTCACCAGTGGATAAAGTAATGCATGAGGAACGTTTTGGTATATAATTTGTCCAGGTTTCTTTTATAATCAGGACGTGACAACGACTGCCGGGCCCGCTAGTTTTCGATAAAGCAAACTGATTTTAACGAAGGTACGCTGTATGATTTTCTTATAGAGATTTAATCATGAACGCAGGATTTTATCTGTGATGCATAAAAATGATTGAAATGTGTTCTATTACTTATTCCTAGACACCAGCAATATTTTTTTTATAAAAATCTAAAAAGTACATAGACTATTACACATCCTGGTAATAATATTGTGTTTGTGTCTTGCGATAATTCCAATGTTCTAAAAAGATAGTGGCCCCTTGTTAGAACTTTCTAGAAGGTTTTCGTGTCATCTCTATTTTTTTTTTATATGATTGCTGGCAAACGAACAGTCGGGTCACCTGATATTAAGTGATCACCACGGTCCATAGACACTTGCAACACCAGAAGACTCACAATTGCGTTGCCACCCTGTGTTCGAGGGAGGCTGAGTGGAGAAGGGGCGAGAGAGAGGGGAGGAGGGTTATCCGGCGCACCAATGCAACACTGTTACTTCACGTGGGTGTTTCTATATGTTGGGTGGTAGTACCACGGGCGAGCCCACCCATTCATGCTGAAACCAGTAATAGCTTCAGCGTGGCTCTACCACCTTTTAGATCTTAGACCTCTCTACCATCTTCTCGATCATAATTATCTATTACTCAACTAATGTTAATCACCGCCCAGACACCATGTTTGAAATGCGAGTCCTGACACCGTAATACAGGACATTTACACCACTATATGGCGCCATCTATTTGCCATTATTGTAAACAATGATTTTTCTCAGAACATTCATTTGCCAAGTAATGTGTTGCTTTATTTTAGCTTGGTAATATTTTTATTTCAGTCGCAGCTGCCGCCTCCAGTACTTGGTCAGATATGGTCTCTTGCAGACATGAATGCTGATGGGAAATTAGACTTCAAGGAGTTCTCTATTGCCTGCAAGGTGAGACATAGTTTAACCAAATTTAGCATCATACGTGACGATTGTGCAGCTCTGCTACAGACAGAGCATTGGTGTCTGCATCACTGTATTCTGATTTGATCACAACTATAACATTAGCAAGAATCATTGAAGCATAAACTGTTTCAAAACGTTCTCCGAGAACATCAATCTGTCATTAATTTACCTTCGAATTGCATTCAGTTTTATGTTTATTATAGACCAACTCAGAACCTGCGATTTCTTTCTTATATCTTAAAGGCTTTAGTATGTGTTATATTATTTAGTATATGGTATAGTTTTAAGCTATAAGGATGAGCTATCTGTTGATCCCATAAAGAGTTTAAATGCAATAATTTATCTGTGAAATATTAAAAGTGCTCAATGATTCCGCTGTAGACACGAGTTGACTGTTGAGTCATGTTCGTATGCTTTGCAGCGGTTTAGGAAACAAAAGCGTACAGTGCGTATAATACATAGTGGTAGGGCATTTTCTAAGTCCGCCGCCCGCTAGCTACAACCCTCAAGTTAAAAATCTGTCGCCAAGCACTCAATGGTGTGTTTCTGCAACTCGACTTGAATCCCAGTACCTTATAGCTTTGGAGTGTTTACCATCTTAGAACCTATAAAGTATTTTAAAAAATCCATCTGCAATTCCGTAGGAAAACCTGACCAACATACTAAAATGTTACAGTTTAGCATCGTCTTAATAATCCGTATAGGAGAGATTTATGATGGAAGTTTCTCTACGTGGTCTAATCAGAAATGAGAAGGTTCACAGAAGAACCTAAGGCCAATATCATATCCCTCAAAATTGCTAAACTTACATTAGTAAGCTGAGCTGATTACTCGTAGAAACGATGGCCGATGGGTCCAAAGAGCTCTCGTATGGTGATCACGCAATAGAAGACAGCATTGCTTGAACCACCACTTAGGGGAGTCCTTCTTTTCCAGAACACCAGACCTTTTTCGGTTTAATAGATAGATTCTTCTGTGTATTTCTTCTTCATTTCCTTCTTGTTTCCTTCTTTTGCAGATCATAAATCTCAAGTTACACGGAATCGAAGTACCAAAGATTCTCCCACCATCTCTAATTGCCTCTTTAAATCCAGCTGGTAAGGTTACTGTGTTATTTTCTATATTTCTTGCCTAGAGAGACTAGCTCTGAACTGCAGTTAGCAGAACATAATTGTTCTTAGCCTTCAGTTGCCCTTAGTGATCAAACCTTCTCGGTAAAATTTTTATGTAAAATAAATAATATTTAGGGCCTGGGAAGACACTTTAAAGCTTCAATTTCTCTATTTACATTTTTAAATTAGGTATAAATGGAATTTTGAAGAGGTTTGCTTCATCATCAAGAAATATGACATGGTTTGTGGTGATGGTCAAAACTCAAACAGAAGTTTTGTATATCCTAACTGATTAATAATAATCGTAATACCCTAGAGACGAGAATCTACTTATGGTCATAATTGACATACGAGCCTATATGTTTATAGTTCATAGTAGTTTACTATGCGAAAATGTATTTATTAGGAATAATATTTCTTCTTTCGTTTAGTGGTCAAACTATTTGAGTATAAATGTTCTCCTTAATTGTTGATCTTAGTCTCCTTGTTGCAGTAGAAGCTGGTCGCGAATAATCTTACCACAAATTGTTAATAAATATAATGATTTTATTTTTCAGTGAACCAACCGCAATTTTCCTCACCGACAAAACCACCAATACCACCTATGCCAAATATAACCCCTACACAACCCCTCATACCCGGACTACCGACAAGCCAACCCTCAAATCAATCTTTATTGGTAGATCTCGGCTCCAGTCAGACAACATCCACATCTCTGATCCAACCTTTGGTACCACCCGTTAAGAACTCTATTCCTGATTTGATATCCGGTGTGAAGCCAATAAGCCAACCTTTGGTCGATGCTCAACCTTTGGTTGCGACTTCTCAATCACTCATTGGCCAATCGCAACCTTTGATAGCTCCGAGCCAGCCTTTGATAAGTTCATCCCAACAAATAATTCCAACACAATCGTTGATAAATTCCAATCAACCGATTATACCATCTAGTATTAACCCTGTAACACCGATAATGCCAGCTGCTTTGGTCCAATCGCCTCCAACGATGGCCAATCAAGGTCTGCCGGGGCCAACACCTTTGGTCCAGCCCTCCCAACCTCCATTACCGATGGGGGTCACCGTGGCTTCATTGGTCAGCAGTCCACCACAAGCAGTGTCGTCTATCAGTTCCATTGGTCAACCTGTGACATCGACTCCAATACCTGGAGTTAAGAACGATGTCGTTTCCAAACCAGGTAAGTAATCAGTATGTACTAAACGTATTGGATTTACATTTGGTAATTATTAGGCGTAGATAAATATTGGGTCAAAATTAGGAAAATAGTGGGCATAGATATGGAAAGTATTGGGTGTAAATGTATGAGGTATTGACCATCCTTAGGAAAAGTATTGAGTATAGATAATTAAACTATTACGGGTAGACAAGGTAGTTAGATCTTAGATTTTCTCCAAACTATCGTTATTGCGTTAAAATACACACATGCTCGGTCTGATGATAATGAGTATACTTGATAAGTGTTATTACATTTTGGAAATAATGTAATCGTTGAAATACTTATATTTATTAACAATGGATATCGTTCAGTTAATCCCTGAGCATCTTAGATGTTTCTATGTGTCAATTTATTTCTTTTTTAGAACTTTAATTTAGTTGTATAAGTCAGTCGCATTATACTCTAAATTGTCTAGAATTCAATTAATAGGATCGTTGCTCAGAAAACTACTAGATCTTAGCGTAATCCAAAGAAGGTTCTGCCAAATTGTTGTAGCAAATACAGACATTTTGATTGCTTAAATCCATACTATTCATTGACACATTTCTGTCGTAAATCTTAACAGAAACGTAATTTTTAACAGACTCCATCTGTAAGTAATGAATCGTTATTATATGTACAGTTTCTATAATATAATCTACCAATAGTGTTTTATCTTGATGATATCGGCATATCTACATATGTTCTGAAGTCGCAGAAAATAATGTGCTTATCTCAGAAGTGGATTTTGCTCCTAAGTCTAAGCTACCGAAATATATCGACAACGAAAAAAAAACTTAATGGCACGTATATATAAATCAAATCAAAAATACTTTATTCAATTTCGGCCTTGAGAATTCACTTACGAATGTCAAAACTACAACCAGTTCGGACAAACAATCCACTCATCGAGAACAACCGGCAACAAACTTGATCTTGATTAGCTTTGTAATGTACATATTTGTATAAAAATACGTTATAGTTAGAAACATTTTAGCGGATGGTCGGAGAGGTATGTTAATACCCTATGCCTTTAGAATTTAGCCTTGTGACATCAAAACCCGTTTGACATGGTGTTTGAACTTACTATCCGGTAAATTACTAGTTTCAGCATGAATGGGGCGGCTCGCCCGGGGTAGTACCACCCTCTCACAGAACACCGACGTGAAGTAGCAATGCTTTCATTGTTCACCTCCTGTCCCCCTTTCTCCTTTCCCTTCCCCTACCCCATACACAGGCTGGCAACGTACTTGCGACTCCCCTGATGTTGCTACTGTATATGAACGGTGGTGAAAACTTAACATCAGATGACCGATCTGTTCGTTTGTCTCTTTTTTATATAAATTGTTAATGTGCTCTGGGAGTTTGTTGTAAAACCGAACACTATTTATTACCTACAAAACTATTAGTTACTGGTCTTACTGAGTCTGAAACATGGGTCGATCAGTTTATGCCAGTTGGTAGTATTTAAATCATGCCAACCTTTTATTATATTCAACTTTTTTCATAACATAACATCAATTTTCTAAGGATCGGTTGTGACAAGTCCTACCGAAATGCCTATGGGGATGATGAGCCCACCACCTGCCGAATGGGGGGTGCCGCAAACACAGAAACTGAAGTAAGTTTCCATTCATATTTAAACAGTAATTTATCATATTTTGATCCCCCTCTAAGGGATGATACCTTAAATTAAGTATTACATAATCAGAATTTAAGTCATTTTGAACTACCTATCCCCCTTATTAACAAAAATAAACAAAGAACTTTAGCAATCTATGTATGTTATATATATATGTATAGTTGTTGTTATAATAGAAAAAATAACTAGCTGTGATATATCGCAGATAATAACACAGTGACATAATTGTTAAAATAACAATGATATGCGTTATGGAAAGTGAGAATATGAAGTAGTAGATAATCAGAATTTCAGTGATTTTTAACTCTCCCCCTTTTCAACAAAAATAAACTAAACCCTTACTCACTTTACTGGATGGGTTTCTGTATATTTGTTGTTATAAAAAATAACAGTGATAAAATAACTACCTGTGATTTATCATAGTTATATTATACTTAATATATTGTTTTGTTTAACGTGTAACGAACATTTTTACCTATCATGCCTCAAGTAGTTTCACTCCAATAAAATGACAACTGAAAGTTAATCTGTCAATTCTGTCAATATTTTTTTATAATTTCTCTTTCTACTATGTCTCTCTTACTTTCCCTCTCACTCAACCTCTTAGAATTGCAATTTTGAGCTCCGCTTTTAACAGGAGCTTTATTGGGACATATTCTGAGATATTTTAGGCTGAGAGCAAAACAGGGGTGTAAGGGGTGTCAAATAACATCTAAGACTTGAGAGACATCCAAGCCAACCTCACCTGCACGTGGTGCACCCTGCTGAATAATGCACATGCTGTGCACAATGGCGAAAGCGGGGAGGTAGGGTTTTACAGCCTGACTTGGTCGCAACCACCATGTATATGGTGAAAAAGCCCGTCATAGTAATTCGCTTTTGCGGGTCGCGTTTTGGGATCAGCCTGTACATATCCAGCTTTTCGCAGGCCGGTATGACAGCGGCGACCAGCGATGGATAGTGTGTCACTTGGTGGTCGCCATTGTTTTTGGATTGTACTGTGCTTACCATCAGGCACAGTGAAGTCATTTTGCCGTGCTACAATAAAAATAAAAAAATCGTCATTTTTTGGCACAGCCTTAAAGAAGTTTTACTTCAGTCGTGTGGACTAAAGCACACTCGTTTTTTTAATTTTATTTATATACAAGGTCAATGACAAGGTTCCTGTATTTTTTGTGTTCTAGAAAAATTAACAACCTGTGATTTATCACAGACGAAATCACAGTGACATGAAAGTTAATATAACAGTGACAGATCATCCATTTAGGTACACTCAGCTATTCAACGCGACCGACCGCGCAAAAACTGGGTCTGTGTCTGGAGCCCAAGCTAGGTCCATAATGCTGCAGTCCAGGCTCCCGCAGCAGACTCTCGCACAGATATGGGCCCTCGCTGATTTGGATTCAGATGGGAAACTTGGTAAGAAGAACTCTATAAGAAGTTTTTGGCGGGATCTTAGTCTCTCATGTAGCAGACTTTATATTTATTGATAATCTTGTTTTATGTAATATAGTTTGGTTATTGTGTAAAAGGGACAGGGATAGGTACATAAGCAACAGTCCAAATCGAAGTGTGCACCCTTGAGCTGGTTATGAAATAAAATCGGCTGAGTCCCTTAAGCATTTATCAGGACAATAGCGTAGTCAGTACGATAAAAGATAGACTTAATGAAGTGACGACGTTCGACAATAAAGGTGGACAATACTTGTAATATCTTTAAAAAATAATGCAATGACAAATTATTAAATATGTACTCTGAAACAACTGCATTTTGTTACTCATGAGTGCAAAGGTACATTAAAGTTTTTGATGTGAAACATCTACATATAGCGGCTGGTCAAACCAATAGATGACGTGGCGACGCGTCACCACGTTATATGACTTACATTTTTGTGTTTAATGAATATAAATGTTTATGAGGTAAACAGACATCTTTTTCTTGAAAACAATTCTTAATATTTTATTTTTGATCATGCCATATTTATTTCCTATTGTAAACTTTCCTTTTATACATATTACCTGTACAAAATAATTTCGACATTTCACACCTGCCAGGCGTCTCGCGACTGTGAGAATTTTTTCGGTCATTAGATATATATCATAATTGCAAAAAAAGGTGTGTGTGCAATTCATACACGATAGAAGTGAAACTTCAGTAAATCGACAATGCAATGAGATGTATATATATAACAAGGGTAGGATAATTACAAAGTTTATTTGTTTGAAAATTAATTTATTATTTAGCACACAAGATATAAAAATACTCAGAAACACTGTTAAATAATAACACACCACGCTGACTTCTTACTAAAAAGCTGTAATACGCAGCCGCATATAGTGTACAGTAGTATTAGCTTACGTACTTTTCACATATACTAACACACATTAAATGCTCAAATACAAGCAAGTATTAAACAATGTGCAATATAATGTATATACACACCGACATTTGCTCTCTCGCTCTGGCTCACACATTTTTGTATTTGTGTCTCTTACCTGTCGTTTTTCCTTTGCACCCGGTTTGAAATCGCAACGATTCTGAAGAAGTTTCAATTCAATGAATTGCGTAAATTGATCTCCACATATATAAATCATCATAATTTGAATATTGTGTAAGAAAAAGTCCACTCCAAATATTTTTTCAGGCTGCGAAGAATTCGTTTTGGCCATGTACTTGTGCGAGAAAGCTACACAGGGTGAGATAATACCAGCGAAACTACCCCCGGAATTGATACCGCCTACATTCAGGTGGGTAGTCGGTAAATTAAGACTATTCTCTTAGGGGAAATCTACAAATTAAGACCATTCTCGTAGGGGTAGTCTGTAAATTAAGTCCATTCTCTTAGGGTGAACTATTCTGACGCATATTGTGTATAATATGCATGTGTATATCATATTAGATGTCTGGGAGTAGCTACTACTCTAAAAATCAGACACTGCTGACTCCACTGTCCACCACTATTGGAATGTTCAGACTGACGAACTTGAGACTCTATGACATTCCTTAAATAGACATGTTAGGAGTCATTTAAGTATTACGTAAGCACTAAAAGAGGAGGGTGGATGGGAAGGGGTATTTGATTTGCTTAACTTGATGACATAAGGAATGGGGATCTGTATGTGCAGGTCTCATATATTTTAGTGAGCTAAGCGATGATGTGCATATTATTATATTATTTTACGGTTTCCCCATGCGGGGACGTACCAAAAAAGTATGCAACGTCTTATTATTGCCGTACCGTGAAGACTTTTTTTTTAACGTGGAGATGAATCCAACATGGGACACTCAGAGACCCAAAGGGTCTTGAGTAGTGTCGACCGCGGGACGATGCCCGAAAGCGACTCCTACCGACTAAAAACTCCACGATAAACGGTACGCCGCACTATGGGGGCACTTGCAACCCACACCACATCCCGCTGAGGCCGCCCAGTTCTCAAACTGCCTCCGAGCATGGTTACCCCGGGCAATGGAGGGTCAAGTCCCCCGCCACCTTCCCTCCCGGGTTCTAACAACAGAGATAATGGTCCCCCGCCACCGACCCATCATTGATTCTTTAACGAGGTTTACTCCGCATCCACCTCGGCCTCCCTAGAGGCCCCTTCGTGCCTAATCTAATCCTAAACCTAACACTACCTAACCTAGGTTAGATACCGTGAACCCTAGAAACAATCTCCTAGAATGTTTCCTTCTTCTTATGACATGAGGGTCCTTCAAGTGTAATGTTAAAGGATATTTACGCAGGCTGGCATGACAGAGGCCACTAGCGAAGGATAGCTCGTCTTGATGGTCGCCGTTGTTTTTGGCTTGTACTGTGCTTATAATCAGGCATAGTATAGTCACTATATCATGCTACGGCCTTGTCTTTTACTCTTCTAATGGTTGAAAGCTTATATAAGCTGTATTTTGTAAAAGATGAACATAACTTAATGTCTTAGTACAACAGTAACAAATTGGTCATTCCATGTTTCATGTTTTTTTTTTTTGGTAATAGTTTTAGGTATCGTAACAAAGTTCCAAAGCATACTACCCGTTTCCCCGATAGTGACTTTAAGCGCCATATTAAGCGAGTTTTAATGTCTAAAGGCTATTTACTATAGGGTGGACCAATATGTGAACGATTGTGATGTCTGGAAATGACGGGCTTCTCTGTGCATCCGCTAAAAACAAATGTATGCTTGTATAAATATGTATCATGAAACATTTGATGCCGGTTCTTCTCGATGAGTGGGTTGTTTGTTTGAACCGGTGGTAGCTTTGACGTAGGCGCCTTTTCAGGGCCTAAATCGAATAAAGTATTTTTGGTTTTGATCTTCCAGGCGCGATTCTGTGACGTCGAACACCAGCGCCAAGTCCTACGAGGAGAGAAGAAGGGAGAACATGGCTAGGGGTCAAGCCGAGTTGGAGAGGAGACGAACGCAGTTAGCAGACGTTGCTATGAAAGAGAAGGTAATATATTTGGTATCCATTTACTTTGAGTCGATAAATGCTGCACAATAAAAGAAAAATTGTTTATTTTTGAACTAATCATTTGGGGCGCATCGGCGAGATGTAAAAAAATGCACTTTTATTATAAAATATTTTTGCATTAAAAGACACCAATTTAACTAAATATTTATACGTTTAATAAGAATGTGAGTCTACTGTGTATGTACTTTGTTAGGTTTGTGTAAAAAAAAAATTACCGGTGTCATGGAATCAATTATTTTTAGAAATGTCCGTCTGTCTATCTGTCTCTCTGTTTATGTGAATACGTATCACTGCTAAAGTACTGCGTTCACGATAAAACCTTTCCAAGAAAATCTTAAAGAATACCTTCGAGTGACATAAAATTTTTGTTTCATCAAAATCGGTTCACTCTATCAAGAGTTATTGTAATTTTAATGAGGACGCGACTTAAGTAGGGGGGAAAAGTTTCTAAGTAAATGGACTTATCTTCTCGAATCCTACATTGACGCTGGAATTTCAATTATTAGGTAATAATTGTTATAAATCTATAGTATATTTTTAGGGTATTATGTCTAATCTTATTTAATTTATTTCTTCTCCCCATTACCTTCATAAGGAAGCTGAGGTAACTATTTTGTTCACTTGTAAGAGATAACTTTTTTTTTAAATCTATTTTACCTTATTATTGAAGTGAAACTTATTCTGTGACGGTGTTAATTGGATTTTATTAAACGAAAAAGAGATAGAGCTATATAAATTTATATTTAGACTGTGAGAGAATGAGTTGGAATATTTTTAATGTACTCGAAATATATACAAAGCCTGGGAGAGAGAGAGGGAAACGTTGAAATCTATAGTACTTTATTTTCTCTCGGATCGTAGTGCAAGTAGTTCTGTGTTATATATTATTAATATTGCTTATATATATATTAAAATATTAGAACATAATGCAGACAACTAATGTAACACCACCTCCACAGTGTATTCATTTCATTATATTAAAAGTTTATCAGCATACTAAGTTTCACTTCTACCGCTATTACGTTTTTTTTTATTCTACAAGACTTACAAGATTGTTTTTCTTAGGGTGTAATGTTAGAATTACAATAAAAAGCACAATAAAATGTATGTCTCCATAATTAATCCAGAGGATTTTTTTTTATATATCATTATGGTGACAAACAAGCACGCGGAGCCGTATGATGGTGAGCGGTCACCGTAGTCTATAAACGCCTGTAAAAGCAGAGGTATTCTAACATACGCGTTGCAAACCCTTTAATAACCCCCTATAAACCATGTGTTTTTGTCGATTTGATAAATATTTTGTGTTTGACCAACAAGTCGACAAGCGGACGAGAGAGAGAGAGCAATTTCTCATTTGGAATACCTATTTTTTTTTTGTTGGAACTGTCTACGCTATTGACCTAGCAAGGTCTTCTCTCTTTTGGTCTCACTCGGATTCGAACTGAGGTTAGACGGATTATTGAAGCAGCCGATTTCCATTTGAGCTATTTTTGTTTTTATTTATTTTTTATTTGGAATACCTAGGGATATGTATAAATGTTGTGTCGTAACGAGCGGGAATTGAAAGCGCGAGCTGTCTCGACTGTGGCGCCATCTCTTAACAATAAAAATAAACAATATTAGTCGACAATTAAATGTAATAAAGTAATTATTGGTACAAAATAATTAATTTACCGACATCTATACTAATAATAATAATATTATAAAGAGGTAAAGTTTATGAGTAACAACTGGTCCGATTTGAATAGTTCTTTCAGTGTTATATAGCTCATTCATCGAGAAAGGTTATAGGCTATATATCATCACGCTAAGACCAATAGGAGTGGAGCACAGATGAAAAATGTTTCAAAATCGAGATGTTTTATTCTTTTTGAGAGCTGCGTGTCAGCGTTAGCCAGAATAGTAACTATTACTACGTGGACGAAGTCGCGGGCAGGAGCTAGTTTTAATATAAACTGGAAAGTATAAGATACTTTATTTTTACCTTACCCTACTTGTAACTAATATTATAACAATAACGTCCAAAATACAACCATTTTTTTAAATCAAAATTAATTAAAAATTTTACGCCCTGTCATATCGTTTATTAACGTCAAAACTACCCACCGGTTTGGAAAAACAACCCACTCATCGACCCGAACCGGCAACGAACTCGATCTGTTTTATATTTTCATGATACACATTTTTACAAATATAGATAGTTATATTCGTTTTTAGTAGATGCACAGACAACAGTCATTTCCAAAAGTCACCACCGTACACATACTATTTTACCAAATAATAGCTTTTATACATTAAAACTAGCTTGACGTGGCGCTTGAACTAAAAGTATCGCGAACCGTATCGCAATAATGCTATGTAAATGATTCAGGCGGAGAGAGAACGAAAGGAAAGAGAAGAGGCTGAGAAACGGGAGAAACTACGTCTCGAAGCACAAAAGAGGGAACAAGAAGAGTTACTACGGAAACAGAAAGAAGAACAGGTATGCATTGTTCATATGAACAAACGGAAGATTCTACTCCAGATACTCTATTAGGCATCCAGCCCACGCTATTTTCACTTCACAGAATCGGATTTTTGGTGGTAGAGGCACGCTGAAACTATTACTGGTTTTAGCATGAATGGGTCGGCTCGTCCGGGGTAGTACCACCCGACCCACAGACACACCGACGTGAAGTAACAGTGCTTGCAGTGTTGCGTTTCGTTCGGTCAGTGAGAGCGCCGGAGGCCCACCTCCCCTCCCCTTTCCTGTCTCCTCTCCCTTTCCCTCCCCTAACCCATCCCCTCAAAGGGTGGCAACGCACTTGCAACTCCTCTGGTGTTGTTAGTGTCCATGGACGGTGGTGATCACTTAACATCAAGTGACCCATCTGTTCGTTTGCCATCTGTGCCATAAAAAAAAAAAAATTGTATGAAAAAGGCTCGTCTATTTTTGGTTATCAATCCACTCTCTAGACTGTTATATATTTTTTTGGCAAGTTTTATAACAAAAGATGGTGGATGACAATTAATTTTGACATTTCAAACTGACAACTTTCAACTATTTGTTTTCATTCTCTTTGTTTATGTATTTGTTACAAGAGTGTGCTCCCTTAAATTTTCTTGTCGCTCACAAACAATTTTATTTATGTCCGGTTCTACTTATAAACATTGACTCCCGCATATACATACTTGGATTTAGATATGCCTTACGATGAATATATTAATTACAAATAAAAATGATCAAAAACTTGTATACGATTTAAGCAGTACCGCTGTATGCATACACACATAGGTATAAATGTACATTTATAACCAACAATGTTAGTTCGAAACTCACATTATAGGGGCGCTGATTGGAAAGAACGAGTGCGACCTCTATTTATATAACGTACTCTGTGATCCAGCCCAAGAATTATACACATCTGTCATACGAGCACATACACTCACTCTCTTGCACGCACATTCACCATAACTACACACATACACTCTCTCACACTCTAAGATTTATTTAGTTTTTAAACCGTTCTTTAGTTTCTTTTTTTGTCTTAACTTTGTCTTGAAATTCCAAATGTTAAGAATATAAAGTCAATCTGTAACCAGGTATTAGGCTTCCATGAGACAGGCATTGCCCAGTTTGGGACCATAGTGGGGCTAATATTTATATGATAATATATTTATATTGTCAGCTGTATGATAGACAAGAGTACATATATACGTGCAAAATTACGGTTAAAACTATTAAAGACCGCTCAAGAATATTCCAGAAGGAAGCGTTAAAGGGGAAAACCACTTTCAAAAGAAGTCATTAGCTTAAATTATAACATGTTTTCTTTTTCCACTCTCTCTCCTGTCAAATGTCATCTCAGTATTCACACCTTTTACGCATATATAATTTTTCACGCAGTCCATCCATACCTCTTTCGGCCTTCCTCGACTCTTATATCCATCCATAACCATACTTAACATTTAAAAAGAAAGAAAGACACATGTGGGATAAAATAATAAGTTTTTATATATGTGATTATTGTTATTCACTGTTTTATTGTTAAAGGAGAAACGCGAAGCGGCTAGGAAAGAGATGGAGAGGCAGTGTCAACTCGAGTGGGAAAAGAAGAGGTAAGTGTTGTAGTTGTTTACATTTACTTTGGTATTTTTAATTCAGATATTTTTCATATATTTTGGTATTTTTAATTCAGACATTTTTCATATATATTCTAGCTAATTTATATTTGTATCTGTACTACCCACGATAATTTTTATTATTGATAATAATACTTCTGGTTAGCTGGAAGAAAATGTCATGTGCCAATTGGTATTGGCTCGCCAAAGTACAAATCCAAAATATGCAATAAAGTATTCATTCATTCGTCTATTTTGGTATTTTCATATCTAAAATATAAATTTTACTTCAAACTTTTTTCATATACTTTGGTATTTTTACTTCAAACCTTTTTCATATATTTTGGTAAATTTATTTCGGACGCTCTACCATATATTATAATTCACATTGGGTGTTTTTTGACATGAAAATATTACAAATCATATAATATCGTTTTTTTATTTATATTTTAATCTTTGATACGATCTTCCACCGAACTTATTTTATGGTAGCACGATATAGTGACGGCGTTGTGCCTGAAGGTAAAAGGAGGAGAGAGGAGAGTCCACCGTCCATTAACACTAACAACATCAGAGGAGTCGCAAGTGCGTTGCCAACCTTTGGGAAGAAGGGTTAGGAGAGGAGAGAGGAGAGGGGAGGGGAGGAGAGTCTCCGGCGCTCCCACTGTCCGAACGAAACGCAACAATGCAAGCACTGTTACTTCACGTCGGTTTTCTATGAGATGGGTGGGATGGGTGGTAGTACCCCGGGCGAGCCGACCGATTCATGCTAAAACCAGTAAACGAAGAATTCAAATATGAAGATCATAAATTAGAACTTCGTTCTCGATGTATAAAAAACCTGAAAGTGTTAAAAAAAATTAAACATGTTATACGAACCGTTATAACGGTTTCTGGGCATAAAATGGCGAAGGAACCCTATTCTGATTCAGCGGTCTTGAGCTTTCGCTACAACTGTTCTTAGACAAAAAATGATATTATACAGTAATATGTTACTTACATGATGTTTTAACAAAACAAATGGCACGATTACACGCACATATGTAAAGTAATATTATAACGCCACACTGGTTTACATAAAATGTGGAAGTAAGATGGCATATTGTCAATGCCGGTGGTGAAAAAGAAATAGTTGTATGTTGTTTACATACGGGCGGAATGACGGGGCAGCCGTTAAAAATAAGCTAGTTAGCCGAGTTTTAACGCGGCGCTGTCGAAGCGCTTATGACGTATTTACGGCCTTTTGTTGTAATATCATTGGCAGACAAGTCAATCAGTTCGAATTCATCATCCGCGCGCGTGACACTTGTCTTAAAACAAGCCTACTTTCATAATTAACTTTGTTTAGTTATATTTAATTGTTTTAATAAAAAAAATGTTTTATAATTCTGTATACGTTGTCCCGCCTTGATAATTTAAAAAACTTGACAAATTCCTGAAGTAACTGAAGCTTCCTCATGAATTACTTTATCTACTGGTAAATACCGCATGAAAATCCGTTAAGTACTTTTTGAGTTTATCGTGAACATACAGACAGACAGACGCGGTAGGGGACTTTGTTTTATAATATGTAATGAAACTTAAGCTTCTTAAAAAGGCCTTCGGCCTAATCTATGTGACAGAAAGATTAAAATAGGATTTAGCTAATTTTGAAATGTAACGACACATATGTGTCGAAGGACTCGGGAACTTGAAACGATGCGCGCTGAGGAACAAAGCAAGGTTTTGAAGCTAAAAGCCCAGGCTCAAGCTGCAGCCGCTCAACTGGCAGCTGAAAGGACTCGAGCCACTTCCCTCGCCAACAGCATCCGGGACACCAGGACTGCTGTAGCCGGTAACAAATGCACCATAGATGGGATGAGGTAAGTTTGCCAGACACTGAGTCACGCACCCTACAGCTCTATTACTGAATGTATTTAGATAGATAATTTATATACTAGAAGCAGCAACAAATTGGTCATTCCTCGTTTCAGGCTCATTAAGACCAAAAAAATTTTTTTAGGTAATAGTGTTAGGTTTTTTTTATATCATAGGAGTCAAACGAACAGTGGGTCACCTCATATTAAGTGATCACCACCGTCCATAGACACTTGCAACACTAAGGGAGTCGCAAGTGCGTTGCCAGCCTGTTTGGAGGAGGAGAAGTTTGGTAGGGGGAGGGTAACCCGCGCTCTCACTGACGGAACGAAACGCAACAATGCATACACTGTTACTTCACGTCGGTGTTTCTGTGTGCCGCGGGCGAGCCGACACATTCATGCTGAAACTAGTAATAGCTTCAGCGTGGCTCTACCACCTACAAAGGTTTTATAACATGGTCCCAAAGCATATTATCGATTTGCTAGATACTAAGTCCAAGCGCCATGTTAAGCGGGTTTTAAGTCTAAAAGCTGTTATAGGGTGGATCTATATGTGGACGATTGTGACATCTGGAAATGACGCCCCTCTCTGTGCATCCAGTAAAAACGAATGTAACTATTTATGTTTTGTGAAAATATATAGCATGCAGTTTATCATGAGCGCTGTAATTTAGCAGTGTTGCGTGTGCAAACAAACAAACAGACAGACATAAATGTCTAAAAATGCTTAAAATGTATTTTATTACTTATTCCTAGACACTTGCAACATTTTTTTTACAAATACCTAAAAAGTACAGATACGTTAGTACAGACACGTATATACATTCTTAGTATATGTATAGAACTAGCAGGCCCGGCAGACGTTGTACCGCCGTGATTATGAAAAAATCCTTGACAAATTGTATAATAAAACGTTCCTCATGAATCCCTCTATCCACCGGTGAAAACCGCATGACAATCCGTTCAGTAGTTTTTGAGTTTATCGCGAACAGACAGACAGACGCGGTAGGGCACTTTGTTTTATACTATGTAATGATAATGATAAGAAATGGTCCTACTTTGATTTAGTCTATTTTTCTTCGTTACTACATAAACCCCTATCTCTTGGTTTCTACCCTTCATGATATTATCATGATGGTTCAGCGATTGACAAACCTGGACGTTCCAGGTCCGATCGTGACGCAAACATGGCTGAAATGCAGCAGCTCAAGGCCAAGGTCAAGGAGTTGAATGCGAAGCAGATAGCCCTGAACAAGGAAAAGGCCGAATTAGATGCGAAGGTATTCTACTCTTCAGGGGATATTATAGGGCCACTGTGAGGCACTATGACTCAAACCTTGGAGATTTTTATATTGTGATATATTTAATTTAGTGACATATTTACATTTTGTCGAGTTTAGAAGGACCTAGAATTTTTGGAACTTTAAAAATATGTCAGAGGACATATTCAATTGTCCTTTTTTCTGGGCTTATCTCAGAAATGATTGAATCAATTCTGACGAGACTTTTCCTCGAAAATAGAGATTTTTTAAATATATTACTAAATATTATTACGCTTTTCCATAAGGGATAAGCAGTATTAAACAAAAATTGAACAAAAATAAAAGTGGTGGAGAAACGATATGACCAAATCTCACCACTTATAAAAGTGATAGACAAACGATATGACCAAATCTGACCAATTATAAAAGTTACAGATAAATCATATGACCAAATCTGCACAAATTATATAATTGGTAGAGAAACGATATTTTAACCAAATCTGACCAATTATAAAAGTGATAGAAAAATTATAATGAATTATAGTTTCTCTACAACTTTTATAATTGGTGAGATTTGGTCATATCGTTTGTCAACTATTTTTATAATTGATCTGATATGGTCAGATCGTTTTATAAATGATCAGATTTAGTCAGTGCTTTACAGTCGTTACCAAATGTTAACCTCTCGATTCCAATGTCGATTATGCAACTAAAGCATGGCGGTAGAATTCTGAAGCTTCCCTGATTAACTATCACCCTCGAGAATTATCAGCGTGTGTTCCAGTAAAAGTAATTCATAATCGATTCCTAATTGTAGAACTACTCCAAATACGTTGTTATTTAATAGAAGACGTTGTCATTTTTATAAGATTCGTAGACATTCCTTTATTGTGTGTATGGTAGTTTGTTTTCTTTTAATTCCTAGGCTAAAGCCTCCGAAGGTGCCGGTGAAGATGGGAAACTGAATATGATGGAAATAACATTAAAACAGTTGAGAGACAAGGTAAGACGTTTGTTATTTTTTATATATATCTAGTCTCCGCCAGCGACTTCGTTCGCGTGGAATAGTTAATTTGAGTTAACGCTAACACGCAGCGGAAGCTCTGGAGAGGAAAAAATCCCGGATTTGAAACGTTCTTCATTAGTGCTCCTCTACTATTGGTCTTAGCGTGATGATATAGCTATCATGTGATGATATAGTAGTCAATTTCTTACATTTTGCGGTATAAAAATGGCTGTAAATTAATGAAATATTGGTTGAATAACTTTTTTTTTATGAGTCAGTTCTTTTTTCTTCCTACTTTTAGCGGTTTGCTCGGAAAATTAAGAGATATTTTTTTTTTACAAAAACTATACTTTGAGTCGTCAACTCTGACGTCCTACTGACGAACCAGTGCGAGTTACACAAAAAAAAACACTAAGACTATTTGAAAGAGCGTGAAATTCCCCACAAGTTCCATCAAACCGATTTGCAATATTGTAAAAGCCGGGTAAGCATTAGAAATTTGAAAAAAAAGAAGATTTTTTACATGTATTTTGAATGATAAAACTTTAAATTTAAATTGTAAGTACTTAAAATTAATATTAAGAGCTCAAACATGGTGAGATTTTTTTTTTCTATATGTAGATTAATATTTTGCATGAGCAACGAAAAAAAAATGTTTGCGGAAGTGAACTACCCTAATATATTAGAAGCATTGTGCCTGATTTCTTGATATTTTAATCTAGAAACATGTTTTTAATCTGATTTTCTGACATTTTTAACATTATTTTTCCCTTGAAAAATATTACATGGTTTCATAACACCACATAATTATTAATATTACCTTCAGCTATAGTCACTTTGCTATTGTGCTATAAAAAAGCTTTAGACATATTCCACCATTTTATTGCGTGGTCTGCAATATATTTAGGTGGAAACGGCTCGAGTTCTAGTGGAGACTAAGCGAACCGACCTGGAGAGCAGCCAGTCCCAGCTGAAGGAGCTTACGGAGAGCGTCAGTTCCCTGAGCGAGAAGTGCCGCAAGGTGTGGGAACTCTACGAGGAGAGAAGGAGAGAGTACTTGGAGAAACGAAGCACAGCACCAGCTGAGAGCGCCTGGCCTGCTGCAGGTCAGTTCTTTACCCTTTCACAATAGGGTACTCCTTTTTAGGGGATGTCCAAATTTCTTCGAAATAGTCCTGAATAGGTTCTAAATACTAGGTGAAAGTTTAGACAGTAGCAATATTTATGGAGGATAGTCTGCACTCGATTCTCGTTCTAAATTAATAAAAAAATATGTACTTAATATTTGACCTAATTATCTAGAAAAATACAATAATTATACTCAATCCTCTACGCGTCTTTGTTAAAGCACAGTGTCAGTGGACCGTCGGACGAAGTGAAAATGAAGTGTGATAAAACGCGGGAACAATGGCCAACTAACAAAGGATAATTTTTCAAAGCATGAACAAAATAAGGATTTATTGTCCCTTTTATTATCGAAAGTTATTAACTCCGGGTCGACCCTTTCCACTTTCGGCACCGGTCATTGCACCTAGGTTTATTACGTTTGTGTCTATACTTTTGAAAGTCTTAGAGCAAACTTTAACTAAGGTTATCTTTGTTTATTGGTATATGTTTTGATATTATTATTTTGTATGTTAAATGTGACTTTGAAGTACCATCTGTTTGAATATTGCAAGCGACTAACCTATCACCGGGTATATAAAAATACCATGCCAAATTGCAGCTCTTAATTTTAAAATTAACGCGTGTCCCAGGACAGTCAAAATTTTTAATTTTCTCTTCATGTTTTCATGTGTTTTATTCTTCTCAATAACTCAGTAATTTTTCATATATTTCAGTATTTTTAATTAAGATATTTTTCATATGTTCTAGTAGTTTTAATTCAAACCTTTTTCATATATCTCACTATTTTTAATTCAGACACTTTTCATATATTTTAGTAATCGAGCCAAAATATCGCTCGATGTGTAAGTGATTGTCTAAGACAGTAGTAACACGTGAATATCAAAATCGATACTCGTTCTCAACTGTAACTTTTAGAAAATTTTCAAGAAGGTAACTTAAACAGACGGGGAGGATAAGAGAACTCTAACTTCGTATTATGGTCTCATCAGCATATTCTTCTGCACCAGATTAGGTCACATTCCACTTCATGTGGGATTAGGGTGCTCCTTATTTAGGGTAAGTTCGAATTTTTCTTCAAGATACTTCTGACTAGGTTCGAAATATATCAAAAATATTTCATAATAATATTTTTTTGCGAAGACGCCGAATGGGGGACAACTGATGATGCGTGGGGGGAACCTGCTGCAGCAGAAAGCGCTTGGGGGGATGCTCCAATCACCAACGGTGAGTCTCGTATACACTAAAATTAATCCAATTTTCCGTGCATCACACAAAAATCACTGGATAGGTTTCGATCGAATTTGTGTGCGCATCACACAAACGCCACTGGTTAGATTTCGATCAAATCTGTTTGCACATCACACAAAAACCAGTGGATATATTTCGATCAAATCTGTGTACGCATCACACAAAAACCACGGGATAGATTTCGATCAAGTCTGTGCAAGCATCACAAAAAAAACAGTGGATAGATGTTGATCAAATGTATGTGAGCGTCACACAAAGATCACTAGATAAATTTCGATCAAATTTGTGTGCGCATCACACAAAAACCACTGGATTGATTTCGATCAATTTTTATTAGTTTTAGACAGTTCAATTGATCCTTATCCAACAAAAAATAACATAATCTCCTTTAATATAAGGTTATTATAGTGTTAAGAAGCTACGATTTATAAAATCGATACGCGTTGAGCAATGTATGGATTCAAGCAAGCGGTGTAATGTGGAAGCGCAGGAGAAATATAATAAACAAAGTTAAAATATATTAATGACATAAAATATATTATTAATGGAGAGAAATAATACGTAATCAAAGTATGTTAGAACATTCATAATACAAAACCGTGTGTTATTCGAAATTTTATAAGGAAAGTTGCATGTCTCAATTCCAGTTAATATGTGTATCTCTTTTTTTCATTTATCAGACATCATAATATGTAAACTCCAACAGAGAGCTTTCTGAACGTACCTGACGGTATACATGCAAGTCATAATACTTGTCTTATTGATTCTAGACATAATAACCACGCTACAACTGTTGGCAAATAAAAAAAAGCCCGAAAACAGTGACCGTTTTTTGAGACAAAGTGACTGAATTGTACTCGATATTAATATAAATATAATAATAGTGGTGACGATAGAGATACGCTAACTGGTTCTGAAACGCGAAGAAATGAGACACTGTGTCGGTTTTATGACTTTGTGTGGTTAACAGTAACTATGTCACTGAGTATACCCCAACTAAGTCAGGAACGCGACATTTCTAAGCATGCTAGGATTTTTTGAATTATGAATTTAAATTAATAAACTAATAATTTAATGTTTTAAATTAATAGTACATAAATAAAATAAAACGTAAAAAGTTCTATTTGCAATTTAAATGTGAATATTACAAAAAGGAAAAGCTGAACTATAACTTATGAGAGACATAGGAACTTGACTTATTCCTAACTTACAATAAGATTATGACAGAAAAGTTAAACACGCATTGAACTCTTACTTAAAAAAAAGTTTGATCACAAAGGCGTGTCTTACCTTTGTATACAAATAGACACTATTTAAATATTGTCTAACACTCATCCATGTTGACGGATCTGATTTTATTGTTGTAATTTATTGTATCTCTATTTGCCGGCAAAAGAAAAGACGTAATTTGGAAAAAGTAAAGAAATTACACAAATTTAGACAATGACATGTGAATCATAACTACTGCTATATGACATTATTGACACTCTGAGGGTAAATTTCGCTCCCGCACACCAGACTAGACCCCCCTCGGCAGCGGCTCAAGCCTAGGTTCGTTCTCTCGGCGTGGAGCCCTTGAGTTCGCTGCTCGCGCGATACACTCGCACAAAATCTTACATCACTGCGACAACATTACACATATCACCTCCACACACGTGCACGTGGAAAGTGGAAGGGTTTTATTCTTTTCCCTTATCGAACTGAAATAGTTTAGAAAAATTATACGACACAAAATACATATAAGAGTTGTCGAGGTATGTATGCTTAGTACACTTAACGCTTCAATAACTCGTATAAGTATAGCTCAGATAGGTCGCGAATTGCATGTATCAGGCAACAGCCCAAGCCGAGGTGTGCCGTGCACCCTGGAGCTAAGTACTCAAATAAAATCAGCTGAGTGCCTTAAGCGCTCGCCTTAGTAGTCCGTTAAGACCTTGTTAGGCCAATAGTGTAGTCAGGTCGAAAAAAAAAACATTATTGACATTTGACAATGTATTTAATCTGACATACTGTTGTTCCACTTTACAAACTTTGATGCAATATATTAAACTTGTATATTGCTTATTTTAATAACTAATAATAACCAATTTAACTTAAAATAGATCACTTTTCTTAATGAGGATCTAAACAAAAATATTATTCACAAATTTAAATTGTTTGCAAAATATTTGTATGCAATGGAATGTTTTTGAATGATGAGATCGAATTGAACGAATGCTATTGAGCTGTTTGCGTAAAAAACCTAAATCACTGGTTTAACTAGAGACCGTTTGGACACGCTTTTGTAATAAAGAATTTTAAACATGACTTCAACTAGATTTGAAATTGTAGGTTATACCCGTGTTCATTTTAGTTTTTGTAATAAGGCTGTTGGTGTTGTTGTTGATAGATTTATAGGTTTAAAAAGTAAACTCAATCTGATTTAACGAGATATAATTCAAAGAACATTTAGTGAGCACAGTCCAATGACGCAGTAAAAAGACGGAAGGGCAAATACAAAATTGACATTGACAGTAGTGACATTAATGACAGTACATTATTAGAGACCCAGTTCTACAAAATAACAGAGTATGCTACAAACGATCATTATTGGTGACCTGCTTTATTTATAGCTTTGTGTATATACATATAGCTCTAACAGGTGTAAGGCGCTCGCGATTTATTCAGGCACAGTCTGCCAAAATTGATGAGTATTTCGTGCGATTTAAGTGCGATTGATCGACAATTTTTTTATTACTTAAAGTAATATTTTAGTAAAGATAGGAATCGTTAGATTCAATATAAAAGAATAGTTATTTTTTATTATAACATTTTTACAAAATAGGTAATGTTGCATCGTAAATCAACATTACTGAATCAATAATAGGTCCTGATCTTGTTGGCTCGGTTTGTTTATTCTATATTTTTAAGCCGAATGTATTATTTAAGAATACTAAAGGTATTGCACGCGTTCTATCTCATTCACTCACAGCCTAAAACCTATATATATGTTTATAGCTATCTCTTTTTCGTTACAGATTTTCGTTTCAATCAAAATCCATTTCACACAGTTCCAAAAAAAGTTTCAATAACCTTGTAATAGAACATTCTGGAATCTGTCAAAGGTTTTGAACGCATTCTACCTCATTCTCACACAGCCTAAAACTTATATATATACATTTACATCTATCTCTTACACAGTTTACACAGTTTCGTTTCATACAAATCCGATTACAAATCCAAAGGAAGTTTCAACTATTCTGCCTTTTAATAGAACATTCCGGAAGTGGTATATCAGTTTTCTCTGACTACCCACCAGCAATCGATACCGTGAGCACGTCCAACGCCCCGAGATGGCGGTGCGTTTACGAGTTCACGGCGAGAACAGCTGACGAGCTGAGCCTGCAGCCAGGAGACCTGGTCTCGGATGCTACTCCTCCGCGAGGAGACGCAGAACCGGGCTGGAGATGGGGCGTCGCTAGAGGTGATTCCTGATCAATCGTCTGTCTGTTAATTGTTCGTCTATAACCAATAATATTATAACTAAAGATACCTACATTATATTTTGACAAAACAAATGACACGATATCGCACACATACGTAAAGTAATATTATAATGGCACACTTAGATAAAATGTGGAAGTAAGATAGCATATTCTCAATATCAGTGGTGGGAAAGAAATAGTTATATGTTGCTTAGATACGGGCGAATTGCTACGGCAGCCGTCAAAAATAAGCTAGTTAGCCAAGTTTTAACAAGGCGCTGTCAAAGCTCTCGTCATCTACAGCTTTTTAGTTATAATATCCGTACATCCGATTTCTATACTATTTTAATCATAGATATGGTCATATATATTTCAATGTTGATTCCATCACGCTAGATACCTAGATACATATAAAGTAAGCAGTGACGGTAAAATGTTAACCTCTTAATTAATAGCCAAATTTCGATACGGTGTAACCATTTTTCATTTAAAAAATAAATGAAATCTGGCGTTTTTGGATAGAACGATAAATAGAAGTTAGATTGGCAGCATTGAAATTTTATTTTAATACGTTTCTCTCAACCTGATCTAATTACTGGCTATCTGACAATGTTATCTGTATCTCTGGTGTCTACGTATTGTACCTGGCAACATTTTCCTTTTATATCTTTGTTGTGAAACATCTACTATAGTCGACGCGTTTTAAACTGAGTCGTCGTACAATAAATGTCACTGACAGTAGGAATGTGCACGCGGTGCAACTCGTTATACGTACTTAGCTACATGCGCGTGCGGGGTCGATGCCTCATTGTGACCTTCATTAGCACTCTGACTTCTGATTGGTCGTTACGAGTAAGGTTGTTCATTTTCTATTGTTATGGCACTCATTACATTACTTACGCTTCGTAACGCGATACGCACGATGGAGAATCTATTTTCTAACGTTGTTTTGAAGAAATTAAATGGTGACATCGACGCTCAAACTCGGGCGGTAATTCACAACGTGTTCCTGTTTTTAAAATACTATATCTACGTTTCTCACATACAGTTTCTCTATGATTACGTAGAAACAAACAT
>MU159036.1:9864-29823 GCA_015888305.1 Antheraea pernyi
AATGTTGACTATAGCTAACTTCAGGGTGTCGGTTTTTCGTGACAGCGTGCGCGCGCATCGTATTAACTTCAGGGTCAAGAAATATCGTGACGGCGTGCGTGGGCTCCTTATAACTTCAAGGTGTCGGTTTTTCGTGACGGCGTGCGCGCGCATCGTATTAACTTCAGGGTGTCGGTTTTTCGTGACGGCGTGCGCGCGCATCGTATTAACTTCAGGGTGTAGGTTTTTCGTGAAATCGTAAAAATTTACTCTCATAATTTTTCCCTACTGAAAAGAACTGAAGTGTAACTTCATGACGATAGACTGAGTAGTAACAACGTGGAACGTAACTAACAAACTCAGGCTCGCATATTTTATAATATTAGTAAGGAAAATTAATAATTATAGGTTTTTAAAATTTTGAATAAAGTAATAACAAATAACAGATAGAAAAATCAAATTGTTTATAATATTAATTTCTCTATTCAGCATTTATTATTACTTGATTCATCATTTCCTTTTCATTTCTTGTTTTATAACAACAAAAGATCGTAAATAATAGTTCATATAAAAGAGTAGTTAACGTGTAAAAACGTAACAAACAAATTTAAATTCGTACTTATAATATTAATAAGAGTTATATAGCCTTTTAAAATGTACAATGAAGTAATACTAGATAGATATAGGAAATTGTTTTTTTTTTTTTTATGTCATAGGTGGCAAACGAACATGTGGGTCACCTGCTGTTAAGTGATCACCACCATCCATGGACACTAACAACCCCAGAGGAGTCGCAAGTGCGTTGCCATCTTTCGGAGGGAAAGGTTAGAGGAGGAAAAGGGAGAGGAGAGGGGAGGGGAGATGGGTCTCCGGCGCTCTCACTGACCGAGCGAAACGCAACAATGCAAGCACTGTTACTTCACGTCGGTTTTCTATGAGAGGGTGGTACTACCCCGGGCGAGCCGACCCATTCATGCTGAAACCAATAATAGTTTCATCGTGGCTCTACCACCATTAAATTATAACATTCGTTTATCTATGTACTATGTATGTTTTATTATTAGTTTATCCATCATTTCCTTTTTCATTACCTGTTTTAACTGCAAAAAATTGGCCACAATACTGTTCTCAAGTTTAAAAGGTTGTGAATATTCAAATAAAACTTGCATTGCAATTTATTTAACATCACGACAATCAGCTTACCAATGTTCAGAAAAATGTAATTCGTTGAATAAACTTTGACATATTAAACGAATTGATGACCTAGATGCTGCGAAGTACCTGGCCGGAAGCCAAAAACTGGAGCTATCTACAAACTATAAAATGAAATACAAGCCGTTCCGAATTTTACACTTTTTAATTATCATCCTCTCAACTTTGTTGTTTGACAATATCGCAGGGCTTTCATTAAAAAAGGAAGCGGTATAATTTAATTATCTGGTACACGGGAAGTTCGTTATCGATTAAGATTTTAATAAAGGTATAGTATTACATACATACATACATTTTAATGGTGGTAGAGCCACGCTGAAACTATTACTGGTTTCAGCACGAATGGGTCGGCTCGTCCGGGGTAGTACCACCCTCGCATAGAAAACCGACGTGAAGTAACAGTGCTTGCGTTGTTGCATCTCCTCCTCTGCTTCTTCCTCCCCTAATCCCTTCCCCCAAAGGGTGGTAACGCACTTGCGACTCCTCTGGTGTTGTTAGTGTCCATGGACGGTGGTGATCACTTAACAGCAGGTGACCCAACTGTTCGTTTGCCAATTATGGCATTAAAAAAAAGTTGGAAATACTGCCAGGTACGATCTGTCTCGGCATGCAGAGAGTTACATAAAAATAACGTATAGCGTCGTATCCTAACTAATATTGTAAATGCGAATGTGAGTTTGTTTGTTACGTTTTCACGCTTTGACTATTAAATCATTTATTATGAAATTTTGTATACACGTAATCAGGGGTAAAAATAGAACACAAGGTAACATTTTATCTAGAAAACTGTCCCTGAAGGATAGGTCTAATATATGATATATTAACGCAAACAAAGCCGCTCCCAAAATCTAGTTATTTTATAAAGATACAAATACGGCCGAAGTCTCTGTCGAATGGTGATATAATGTATACGATATTCATGTATACTTTACGGACTCTATTGTTTGCTATACACGCATTTGAATTATTACAATAATCAATGTATTAGTGTGTGTAGTAAAATATTTAGGCTACTAATTATTACAATTATTGCTATTATAATAATGAAATAATAATTTTCTAAAACAAATGATAATACCGATAAGCTCTGAGCTTTTTGTAAATTGAATAGAAATATTGTACATATATTTAAGAATGCCGCTGAGAATATCTCATGCTTTATAAGTATCTCTTTAGAATTTAAATTTGTTGAACTAAATTAACAAAATAAGTGATATAACTTTCGTAACACAAGCAAGTATAAGTTTATAAACTGCATATAATTGTAGTCGCTATCGGTACGAAATTTATCTATCAGGTTGATAAATATGAAGGAAACGAAAGAGATGTACAGGAATTAACAGAAATATGCTTTAATTTTTAAATTAAGCACAATAAAGTATCAATTGGAATAATTTACACAAGTAACGAGCTGAACATTTCTATATTTAACTTGTTCCACTTAACTGGACGTTATTCCTAAGTTATAGACGTCGGACTAGTTTGCGATTCGGGGAATACAGAACTGTTCCAGTGGCCTAGTATTGATCTTGACGTCTTATGCAACGAGAAACATCTAGTAACAATTTCTAAGACCTAGTAAATGTAAACCATAGATAATAGATTTATAACATAACCTTTTGAACTAATTTTTAGCGATGATTTGTCTCAAGTCATTTGTGTCAGTGTACATAAAATCGAATAACATTACCCCCTTGATGGCGTTTGACAAAAACCTATACAAACTAAATCGATCAAAAGTTAAAAACAAAGCGATATGAGCAACATCATTAAAAAATACCAATTTAACTTCGACCGTAGTTTATAAATATACAAAAATCAAATAAGTATATAGATTGTTTAATCTTAAATGCTTTTTGTAGCGTTCCCGGAGGTATATAATACTTTGTCAATTTAATAACGAACCGGCGATAGAGAGCGCTCTGTTATTGGAGACAATCGGTTTGGAATCGTTAGCCGTGTCGGAGTAGCGAATGATTCAATTACGCTAAATTGTATCTGGAAGTATTACGTAGTATTAAAACGTGTTGTTTCAGGTTAAATTTTGAAAATTTTTAACAATAATTCTTTTATTACAAACGAATTTGCTTTGTGGTATTTTTTATGTTTTGTCCATAATTTAAGTTAGTCCAAATTTAAGTAGCCAAATCTCCTTCTTCTTCCTAGCATTTTCCCGGCCTGCCCGCTTTCCTATTTAGCTTTCTCCACTTTGCCCGGTCTTCGGCATCCTTTTGTGTGAGGTTATTCGCCTTCTACCTTCACCCGCCCAGCCAGCGTTTTTTGGGCCGGTATATATAATAGATAACTAAATAAAGATTTGAAATAAAATTAATGTAAAACTCGATACTTTAATATATTTTGTATCGTAGTTCATTTGTATTTTGTAATTATAATATGCTCTGAGAACTGATTTGCCACAATATTTGGAATTATTTTTATAACTGTAGATCAGATTTCTTTGATATTGATTATACATAGGTTTTAGCATTTGACCTCACCTGATCAGCCTCACCTGATGTTAAAAGATGGTAAAGTGTAGCTGTCGGAACAGATACATAGGTATTTCGTGATAGATTTTCAACTTAAGGATGGTAGGCTAGCAAGGTGGTCTTAGAAAAAGTCCTACCATTATGCTATGGTTGTTTTTTTTTATCCCACGACGGTAGCAAACAAGCATGAAGGCCACCTGATGTAAAGCGGTCACCGCAGCCTATGAACGCTAGTAACATAAGAACTGTTACATGCGCGTTTCCGACACTTAAATAACCTATTTATGTTCCCCTTGAAGTACTCCATACTGTGGTCCCCAGGAAAAACTTCAGCATGAAGCTCATTCCACAACCGGATCGTTCGTGGAAGGGAACCCCTCTGGAATCGGACCGTCCGAGACCATTTCGGACGTTCAGTTTTTCTTCACCGAAAGCTCCGAGTCAGTTACCTATATCAGTAGGATTTGAACCTACGTATATACAGTGCGGTATCCGAACACGCTAACCACTGAGCTATCACGCTTCAATTGTTATTTAGTAAAAAATACTTTCTTTTTACTTGTAGATAATTATATATAATATTGTTAATATAATATAGGAATATTAGCCCGTTATCAGCCGATGTCCTGCCTTGATAATAAAAAAAAATCCTAAAATTCAACCGCGGTGCTTCCCACCGGGTCCAATTGAGAATCTAAACCATTCCTGAATCCAATTGAACACTCACAAAAAAATTCATCAAAATCTGTCCAGCCGTTTAAGAGGAGTGCAGTCACATACATATGGACAGAAGAATTATTATAAGGATAAACTAAATTGAAGTGTCCATTGTATAGGCTATAAACTTCAAAACGGTTGAGCTGACTTTGTTGTAACTTCTATTGGCATTAGTGGTGGTTCCTTCGATCGGAATCCACCTGTGATGCGAATCAGATGCGAGGTCAATGAGAGAACTAGTAGCAAATTTTGTGATCACCCACTGGCTGGTGCGGGATTCGATGCCGGTGGTCAGCGCTGACGGATTGTGATGGTGCAAAATAGGTTATGGCGATACGAGGAGCATGCGATTCATTTAAGGCGCAAAGAGCTTCGCATACGATGTGCGCAATAGAGCTGGTCCGGCGTCACAAGCGTCGGGGGCGATCAACAAACAAAATACTCCCGCCCTCGCTGACACTATTTTTCTTAATTGACTATTTACGTGGTAGCGACAGGCATGTAGAGAACTTTTCAAGTCATTATGTAGGATACGTATCATTATGCCTCTTTATAGGTACTAGGCAATAATAAAAAATGAATTATAAGGATATATTTAAATCAATCAAAGCGTTATAAAGGTTAGATAGTAATGAGAAGGTAACAATTAAACAATATAAAACAGTCCACAATTAATACAAATAATATACGTAGTTTCCATCATTATAATCAAAACCAACCTGTAGGAGACCCACTGCAAAGCTATAGGCCTCCCCCCGAAGGAAGGTATGGGCATAATCACCACGTCAGCCCACGATGTATTGGAGATTTCAAAATCTGAGAAATCGACAGTTCTATATTTCTCCACATACCTACGGTAGTACTACACGAACATTTCTCACGCTCAGGTTTCCTCCCTTGGTATTGCAAGTGTCTATGAACAGTGGTGATCACTTAACACCAGGTAACACACTTGCCCGTTTGCCTCCTATGATATAAAAAAAATCCACCTTTCCAAATTAATATCAGGTAAGCAGTGGTTTTACACATAACCGAAAAATATGGCAACTGGTATAGGAGGCAAAACAATTTGGGGAGCTATGAACTAAACTAACCATGCGAGCTAAGCTAACCATACATGTACTATAAGTTGGTGGAACATGTATGCGTGCCTTCATGTGTCGCACGAACGCACACATATATTCCAAAACTGGTTATTTTTGTTAGGGATAATTAAGCAAAAAAAGTTCCCTCATAGAACCTATATAGCTACTGTGTGCATTGGGTGCAGCGTGGTGTATGTTGTTAGGTAGTAGTTGTATCGTGCAAGCAACGTGTTCGAGGGCTCCATTCCGGAGGATCGAATCAAGGCTTACGACGCTACAGAGGGGGCCCCCGGCGCGTGGATACGGTTTCGTGCAATCGACATCGGTTATAATAGGCTGCCACTCCTGACTGTCTATTGTTAGCCGGGGTCAATCTCCGAAACACTTGAACGTAGACAGTTAGATATAGGATATACTAGTAGGGCATTGTCTAGGCTTCATATCTTCACGCATTCTACAGAGGTTAAGGGGTAACCAAATAATTTAAAAGGGATAATTTAAATCGGTTATAGTTTATTAGTAATTAATAATGACCAAATTACAATTGAATAAGTAAAAGATAGACTACAATTAGTGTAGATAAACATATATTTTCAATGAAACGACAAAATCGTTTTCACAAGAACAAATTGATAGGCACCAGATAGGGTCAAATAAATTAGATTTAAAAATTGTAACGATCACGGACATATTATATCCATTTTATAATATAAATCATAATTGTTATAAAAAGCGTTTGTATACATCGAAACTTAAACCTGCGAACACACTTTTGCTTATATCTAGCTGTAACCGCGAATTCCATTTCGTTAAGTACACATTTTTTTAAAAGTTAGTTTGTAATAAACATTATATGGTTGAATTATTGTAGTAGATAGTTGATACTTTTAACGTTTATGTAATGTCTACTGATTTAATTTTTTTTTATATCACAGGTGGCCAACGAACAGGTGGGTCATCTGATGTTAAGTGATCACCACCGTCCATGGACACTAATAACACCACCCTCTGGGGGGAAGTGTTAGGGGAGGGACTGGGAGACGAGAGAGGAGAGGGGAGGAGAGGGGAGGAGAGGTGGGCCTCCGGCACTCTAAATCTAAATCGCAATAAAATCGATAAGCAGTTATTTTTGTGTTAATTCACTTTTAACGCTAGAACATGTTCCATAAAAGTATATTAAAACGTGCCCAGATACCACATCTATGATTAAAAATAAGTACGTAAATCAAGTTTATAGTTCTTGGGTTATAGACGCATAATTAGATGGATGAGATAAAGAGATATTGCCTTTTGTAAGGTTTTTTAGTTGTTCTTATTATCACCATCACATCAGCATGCGAAAGGCCCACTGTAAGGTTATGTCGCGTCGCAAAAAAGGTAATGCAATATAATCACCACGCCAGCCACTTATTGGCGATTTCTAACTCTAAGAAATCAACTGTTTTATATTTTCTCAGATACGATGGTTCTACAAAAACATTTCTCAGGATTAGGTTTCCTCAGGATTTTCCTTCACTGTTAGCCGATAGTATTACCAATTTAAATTATTAAATGCATGCGAATTTCGAAAAATTAGTGGTACATGCCGGAGTTCGAATCTGCGGTCATCGAATTGACTTACCACCGGTCGCACTAAGAGTCGAACTAATAAGAAAATTGATTTTTATAGGTCTTTCATTCTATATAACATTAAAGGCACATATATAAATATATTGCGTCTTAAAAATTTAGACACCAGTTTCACATTACATCGATTGCTAATTGCACGGGTTAATTATATTTATATAGTATAAGAACAAAAGTTTCATTATTTTCATCGTGAACACCGGCAACAATAAATCCATCAATTGTAACAAAGGACATGCTCTTATTAGACATAAATGATTAATGCCCGGTTTCTGAGATACTCGGTTAAACTACCAACAACTTGAGAGCCGGAGTCCCATCTCACCTCCCCTTCCCTTCCTTCACCCCCAAAATACAGGCTGGCAATGCACTTGCTACTCCCCTGATGTTGCAAGTGTCTATAGGCGGTGGTGATTACTTAACATCAGGTGACCAACCTGTTCGTTTGCCTCCTATGACATAAAAACAACAAAGTTATCCATAAGATAAACTGTCAATTGGCGCGTTGAGTATTACTGATATTTATCGTATGATCGTGTGTTCAGAAACACAATTTGACAGGTTATCGAACCGATAACGCTATTGAACAGATAATGTACAATTAAAGTACCTAAGAAACCGGGCATTAGTATATTAAACTACATCTGTGTATAAAAATCCTTACTAGGATATAACATTATCTACTGAAAATTAATAAATGGACTCGTTTCGTTACGTACATGATGATGAGTGTGGTAATATGTAAGAACAAGCAGAAATATCATATGACAGAAAAGGTTTTCGTTTGTAGCACAAACAAAGTAGTATAGGGACACTATCCGACACCGGTGTAACTTTATTGTAAGTCTACATGAGTTACCTTCTCCTCACAAACAAAGAGGTGTTAGCTTAGACTTCTTTATTCAATTTTAGTTCTAATAAGTAATATTAACTTAACACTCTGTTGTGAAGCATCAGTTTTCGCGCTACTATATTCGGGTTCAAAGGATATGGTTAGTATTACAGACAAGGAAATCAACCTAATTTAATTCTTTGAAACAGCTGTTAACGAAGAAATGCCTTTAGGTAATTGTAAGCCTTTGAATACATCCATGACCATAGGATATATTTCGAGATGACTATTTACTTGTTCTATACATCCATTACTATACCAAACTGTAAAGGTGTCACTGGAAAGCAAAGAATACTTATCAAGTAAAAGTACAAACTTAAAAACAATCGTCAACCCAATGTAATCTATACATATATAGGAATGACTGATATAGCAACGTACAACCCAAATTATTCAGGATAGGGCTGTAAACATTGGCATGCGGGTTCCTTTTATAATGTAGGTTAGCACTAAAGATGGACTTTTGGAAATTCAATCCTTAAGGTGGTAAAAGAGGGATTACAACTATTTATCAAATTCCGTTATTTTTCAGCCAATCAATCAGTTATTATTTTGTATATATAATATAAAGAGACGAAAATAATGAGTGCGTAGAAATTTAAAAAACGTGCATGAAGTTGCGGCAAATTTCTAGTGTCACTATAAATAATAAGATGATAATGATTCTCCGCTGCCTTATAGTAGCGGCACGCTATGATGGCCGTTTTAACGTTTGTCCGCTCATGAATATTTGTGTAAATTAATAACTACGTTTAAACATTTCACGTCATTTTTGTAATGTGTGAAAAGGGACGTCATAGCGTGCCGATGTTATAAATGTAGTAGTCGAGATTGCTCGTATCCGAAGATAGTTCGATTGGGCTCTCGTCCGAGACGCACGCGTTCCGCACCGCTCTCCTAACGGTTTTTTCGAAGTTCGATGCAAGTGTTTCGCGAGTGTTTCGTGTGTGCTATCATCTTCACGCGTCGCTCCGCGGTATTGTTTCCGTTTCGAAAGTGTTTTTGCGAGCCCGATCAGGTCCTGTTAGTGACAGGGCAGTAGTGGAAATCGTGAGGCGCTCTTTTTAGAGCGTAGCGCACCGCCCTTTTCGGGGCGACCCGGGCGTCGTAAGAAGTCCAATCTTTTGGCCGCACGTGGATACCTCCCGGTGCTCAACGAAGCGTGTGGAGCGTCCTGCCCGCTCGCCGGAGGCCCCGCGGCCTACGGCAAGGTAGACGGGCCTGGGTAGCTTGGCCTTGGCGGTGATCGCCTAGTCAAGTCCAGGTGTCTCCCTCCCACCCTCCTGATCCTCCCATTCCATCCCTGAGTGTCTGTTTGGGCGTAGCCCGGTTTACCGGTCTGCGTTCTCGGCCTCAGGCTTGTTAGGGACTCCCCCTAGGCAAGGTAGGCGCGACTGTGAGGCATCGCACTTCGCCCACAGCTCTTTTGGTCCGGACTCGGGATAGTCCCGTAAAAACCGTTAAGGCGTGCCCCCCTGCCCCTCAGGCAGGGAGGTTGTTTCGCGATCCCCCTCGACTCCCTCGATCCACCGGGATGGATCGAAAAACATTTAAAAAGTTAGAAACGTTTCGTGATGCCCTTCTGGCAAAAGGATGGGACGCAGCACCCATAAATTCAATTTTCGAAAAACTCGTCTCCGAGTCTTCCGAGGACTCGCAAGTAGTGTCCCGAGTGGCAATCTCAAACGCGTTCGCGGCTCTCGAGGCCGACTCGGATAGTTCCGCGGATTCGTCGGATTCACCGCTGAATCCGGCGGATCAAGCCCGTGCTCAACCGAAAACGAGAACTCCGAGAATCGCGAACTATAACGTAGTCAGGAATGATCGAGTCACCCGCGGGGGTGGCACGTTAATCTATTATAAACGATCATTGTATTGCGAACCGTTGAATCCGCCCGTTCTATCCAATATGGAGGTGTCAGTCTGCAGGTTAGGGATGACTGGTCATCCGGATGTCGTGTTAGTTTCCGCGTACCTTCCGCCGAATAAGGTACTGCTTAAATCCGATCTTCAGGCGCTATTCAGATTAGGTGACTCCGTCATTATAGGGGGGGACCTCAACAGCGGAAACGTCATCTGGAACAATCCGGGGACTTCTCAGAACGGGAAGATTCTCGATAAACTAGTCGACGTTCTCGCGTTTGACGTCATAGCCCCTCCGGAACCGACCCACTATCAGGACAACTGTCGCCCGACAGTTTTAGATATTGCGATACTTAAGAATGTCACGCTTCGGTTACAACTCATACAAGTTGTACACGAACTTGACTCCGATCACCGACCGGTTATAATGCAGTTAGGCAGTCCAGACGACACCACCCCTCCGACGGTAAGGGTGGCCGATTATAAGCAGTTAGTTAAATTCATTAAAGATAATTTGGATTCCGAAATTTTAAACAGAATTCCGGACGTGTTGGTGTCTAAAGCTGACGCGGATTTGGCCATCGATTCCCTGGTCAACTTCCTTCAGAACGCCGTCAGGGAGACCTCGAGAGAGGTGCAAGCGGTGAACGATCGCCGCTTTATACTCCCTGTCGACGTGAAGGCGTTGATCACGGAAAAGAACGCCGCGACTCGAGCTCACGACACTTACCCGTCTAGAGAAAACCGCGACCGATTGCGATCCTTACGGAAACTAGTCAAGGCCCGTATCCTTGAAATCCGCGATGAAAGGTGGAATCGGTTTTTGGAAAAAATCCAACCGTCCCACCTGGCGTTCTGGCAATTAGTTAGGTCTGTTAAGTCAGACGAAACGGTCCATATGCCCCCTCTTGATAGAGGCCCCGGAGTGCCTCCCGCGTTCGTCAGTTTAGACAAGGCGGAGTCACTTGCCGCGAGTCTGGAGAAGCAATGCTCTCCGAATACAGCTAATGCGAACACCTCACATATTAGATCGATCGAGTCATCGGTAGAGCTCGCGCTCGCGTCTCCACCGGCGGATACCCTAACACCCATCACGTTCGAAGAGGTTTCGGATGCCATCAAGCGTCTAAAACTTAGGAAGTCCCCAGGTCCCGATGGGATCAGGAACGAGGTTCTCAAGCTCCTTCCTGATCGTATCATAGCTCTACTGGTCTGCATCTTCAATGCGGCCATGTCCCAGGGTCATTTTCCAGCCGTCTGGAAAAAGGCCGTAGTGATAGGGATTCACAAGCCCGGCAAGAAGGCTACTCTTCCCGAGAGCTACCGCCCTATTAGTCTATTAGATACGTTAGGAAAACTGTACGAGCGGCTCCTTCTGAACCGCCTACAGGCCTCCATATCAGAGTTAGATCTGTTGCCACCTGAGCAGTTCGGATTTCGTGCCGAACACTCCTGCACAAATCAGATACACCGCCTCACGGAGTACATTTATTCCAAATTTAATGAGGATCCGGATCCTAATCTGTGCCCAGCGAATCCTAAACCGAAACGCTCAATAGCAGTCTTCTTCGATGTCGCCAAGGCCTTCGACAAGGTCTGGCACTCAGGGCTCGTCCACAAGTTAATACTTTTCCGTATTCCAGATAGATTAGTGCATATAATACGCGAGTATCTCTCCGATAGGTCCTTCCGCTACAGAGTGGAAGGAGAACTGTCTTCGTCCCATCCGATACGCTCAGGTGTGCCCCAAGGGTCCATTCTGGCACCCACGCTCTTTAATCTGTTCGTCAGTGACCTACCTCAACTCCGGGGGGTGGAGATAGGTTGCTATGCTGACGATACAGTTCTCTACGCTTCTGGATGGCATCTGAAGCGAGTCAGGGTACGCATCGGAAAAGCCGTTAGGACACTCGGTGAGTGGTTTCTCCGATGGCGTATAGGAGTCAATCCGTGTAAAAGCGCCGCGATAATTTTCGACCCGATTTCTAATAAATATGAACGTAAGATCCGTCCGATCAAACTGTATGGGTCAGTGATTCCTTGGGCCGATCAGGTTAAATACCTCGGAGTCACGTTGGATAGACGCCTCACGTTTAACCAACACACAAAGATAGTCAGAGATAGGGCCGCTATGGTCTTGGGTCGGTTACACCCGTTGATTTGTCACAAAAATAAGCTGTCCTTAAGACACAAGCTTACGCTTTACAAGACTTGTATTCGTCCGATTTTGACATATAGTGCACCCGTTTTCGCACATATGTCCAAAGCGAACTTTTTAACATTACAACGTATTCAGAACCGGTTCCTTCGTAAAGCCACCGGGGCTCCGCGATACGTCCGGAATGAGGATCTCCACAGGGACCTGGAGATGCCTTCTATCTGGGCGTATACTAAAACACTTACTGATAATTATTTCGATAAAGCCGAAAATCACTCTAGCCCGTTAGTGGTATCCGCCGCAAATTACGAAACCGTACCGGACGTACCGCGTTATAAAAGACGACCGCGTCACATTTTCACCGATCCTCCCGATAAAATAACGGCAGCGAACGATCAGTACCAGCCTGTCTCTCAAAACAGAGCGTGTTCACGCCCACGCCCGCGTAACCACAGATCACGCCGTCGTGGTCTGGGGGTAAACTTCGCTCCCGCACACCAGACTAGGCCCCCCTCGGCAGCGGCTCAAGCCTAGGTTCGATCCCTCGGTGGGGAGCCCTTGAGTACGCTGCTCGCGCGATACAGTGACACACCCGTACATCACTGCTACAACACTACACACATCACCTCCACACACGTGCACGCTCACACGCTTACACATAAAGTGGATGGGTTTTTCTTTTTTTTCCCGTATCGAACTGTAATAGTTTAGAATCTTTTCCGATATAAAATACACATAGGAGTTGTTGAGATATGTATGCCTGGTACACATATATGTTTCAACAACTCTTATTTGTATGAATAGTTTAGCTCTAACTTAGGTTTAGCTTTGATAGGTCGCGAATTGCATGAACAGGCAACAGCCAAGCCGAGGTGTGCCGTGCACCCTTGAGCTGGTTGCCAAAAACAAAAATCGGCTGAGTGCCTTAAGCGCTCGCCTTAGTAGTCCGGTGAAGCTGTAAAGACCTTGCCAGGTCAATAGCATAGTCAGTTCGAGAAAAAAAAAAAAAAATTGCTCGTATCCATTTTATTCTTCTGTATTTTTCTTTAAAATCATTCAAGAGCTACTAAACTTTAGTTTATAAATGTACAGGAATTCGGATGAATTGATAAGATTTACATAGCCATTAGCAATCACATAGTTTGTTATAGTTTCTCCTTTATATAACTTACAGCACAAAAATTACATTATATGATTGAGTATTAAAAGTATATATAATGCGTTATTCATGCTACAGTATCTTTTAGTGCTTAACCGGATACCGAAAGCTTTTCTTGAGAAGAACTCTGTATTCTAATATTTCGACCATTTAGACGTAACTTTTTCGATAATACCGCTATTAACCTAACCAAATAGTGGCATAATTATCAAATCCTATCTTACATACGTAAAACATTTCAAGAAAAACCACAAGATGAAGGTAACGGGTTGATAATTAATATCTAACTTCGACGGCAAAACCAGCCTAAATTACGCCGTGACAGGATACGGGTCCAAGACACATATGGCCCTTTTCAGCCTGTCCCTTAATCCAGCTAATTTTTGTTAGTCGCAAACGGGCAAAACTTGGACGTGTTTAATCTTGAATTGTGAAGGACGTTAGGTACACACGTAAATCCCGATTTTTATTACAGTAGGTACAGAGAGAATGAGTTTAGGCTTCTTATGTGACGTGAACGAGGTCTTGCGGTATATAAAATGTAGTAGAATTAAATTTGTAAAAGGTATTTGAGGTGGATCACAGAGAATAACGAAACAGTTCTTATGTTTTTATCCTAAGAAAAGGTTTAATGATGAGATACATTGCGACATTCTTTAATAAATAAATCGTGTAGTTGTTTGTAGTATTGATTGTAGTAAATATTTATTCAATTCATTTTGGGGTGTCGAATAACATCTAAGACTTGAGACATCCAAGCCAACCTCACCTGCACGTGGTGCACCCTGCTGAATAACGAATGAGGCAATGGCGAAAGCGGGGTGGTAGGGTTTTACAGCCTGACTGGGTCGCAACCACCATGTATATGGCGAATAAACCCGTCATAGTGATTCGCTTCTGCGGATCACGTTTCGGGATCAGCCTGTACATATCCAGCTTTTCGCAGGCCGGCATAACGGCGGCGACTGGCGATGGATAGTGTGTCACTTGGTGGTCGCCATTATTTTTGGACTGTAGATACTGTGTCTACTATCAGGCCCAGTGCAGTCATTTTGCCGTGCTGCAATAAAAAAAAATGTTCATTATTAAATCTTGGTGACTTTTATATTACGCTCATGCAACACGTCAAGGGTGTGAGTAATAAATCGTATTTTTGCGATCACCCCTCCTCTCCCTTTGTATTGCTAATTCCAAATTATCTCTGTGCGAAACTAAAAAAATTGGAAAAAAAGAAAAATATATATTTATTACATTAATATGTTTCAAATTCTGACTAAACATATATAAATAAGAATCAATAGTATGTATGTATGTATGTTGAAAAATAATGAAGAAAAGAAAAAAAACACTGGGTTGCAATCTCCTACTAAGATTTAAATAGATCCAAAACTAGGGGAGTCGCAAGTGCGTTGCTAGCCTGTGTTGTGGTGGGGGGGGGGGGGAGGAATGGAGAGGAGGTGAGCCTCCGGCACTTTCACTAACCGAACGAAACGTAACAATGCAAGGACTGTTACTTCACGTCGGTGTTTCTGTGGGTCGGGTGGTACTACCCCGGACGAGCCGACCCATTCATGCTGAAACCAGTAATAACTTCAGCGTGGCTCTACCACCTACAATGAGTGAGTGAGACTTAATAGGGAGATTATTCAAAAATATTGACAGGATTGATAGACGTTCATTCATCATCATTACATGGCCGTACTGTAAAGGGAAGATGCAACCTCATTTTCTTCGTTAGAAGCCAAAGAGGATAACTAGTTTGTAATAAAAAGGAATATATATTTTTTCAATGCGTACTTGATCTTTAAAAAGATTTTACAATATGTGATTGTATAAATGAATACTCATAAGACTCATTATTAAACTGTAATAGCTTCATAATATTGTTACAAATTTAATTAAGGACCATAAAAATTAAGTTTATCCCACATCAGTTATGTCAATGTAACGGTCCCATAAACGTATCCGAACGAGTGCGGTCTGGAAATGTTTTAATTAGTGTACGCAATGATGTCGCTGACAAATTGCTGACATGCGCTCCATTCGGGACTTATTGTCGTTATTTTGCTAAGCTAATTCGTGCTGTCGATATTTATTAACATATTCGATTAAGCCAGACCGAGACCAATACGGGTCTATTGATATTAAACTGAATTTATATCTGGCTAATAGCCTGTTTCATAAATATTATACGGTTTTACACAGTTCTGTTTGAAATTAATATTATCATATTTTTATTTATTTATTCTGGAACGATGATGGCTCAATGGTACCTGGACATTGCACCGATCGACGTGTATTTTATACTAGCTGTGCCCACTTCGTTATAAGCACTTATAAAAAACTACTTTTTGTGATTTAAATATAAAAGTTAGACATATGCTGTCACTAACTTTTTTGTAGCCATTACCAAGCTCTACAACTTTTCTCTGGAACTCAATCATATATCTCTCATAGTTAAGGCAGCGTCCGTAAGAAACGTTTTTGTTCGACCACTTTTCTCCGACTTACATTGCAAATCCGACTTTCACAAAAGTCTTATCATTTTTAGAGTTAATATATAGCCTATGTCACTCACAAATAACGTGGCTTTATATTGGAAAAAGAATTATCAAAATCAGTTTAGTACATCCAGATATTATCCCCTACAACGTCACAAACTTACAAACTTTACATCTTTATAACATTAGTATAAACTACGAGCTGAAGAAGAAAAAGGTTGTGATGACACTGAAACCAGCGTGTTACAGCATTTTCTTATGCTCACCTATTTAGCTATTACTGTCAAGTTAAAAGCACTTGTAGATTATTTCGGTGACTAAATTTGAGGGCCAGTTTCATAAGGCTTAGCGTTTTACTATCCAGTCACATTTTTATTTAACAGCGAGTGAGATTGTGAGCAAGCCCTTGGTCAAATATATAGAAAGACACATAACAATATTATAAAACTCAGGAGATAACTATTCGTTTATTAGCGCGAGTTAATATTGATAACTAACAGTTAGATTTCTAACAAATATGTAAAAAGACACATAATAAATCTGTAACAATATTATAAAACTAAGAATATTGTTTTTTGTATATTGTATATTAGAGCGAGTGAATATTAGTACCAAACAGTTAATTTTCTAAAAGACTTTTTGTGTTTTATGACCATCCAAAGTATAGCTCAGAATGTTTGCTAAGCGAGATTGAGGTAATAGTATGTAGAATGGCAGCAGGTCGTACGGCGAGGCTCGGGAGCGGATTGATAACCCGATGAGAATCTAGCTTTACTGAGAAAGAGCGAACTGTGAATGCTTATATCAGCGTGATAGATATTTGGCAGTCGCGTGTTCGGTTTTATATAGAATTTCTCTTATCAAAGTAATCATTCAAAATTTCAAGAATTAAATGAGGGGTTCAAAGGATTAAGTGGTTAACCGCTTTCTACCGCTTGTTTTTAATCAATTCATTCGATCTATTTCCACTAAGATATACATAATTATAAGCAACGTTTTCTTCATTCGAGTTTAGCAGATATAAAATAAAACGTAAAATATAAAGTTGTTCTTGTTTACTTTAATTGAGAAAGCTGAAATTTACATGAAAGTGTTTATATAAATATGTGATATTTATTTATTTTACATATCAACAGTTTTGGATCTAAATCTAATAAATGTAATAAAAATATCTTAAATGGATAATGTTTAGTCTGTAATAAACTAACATAATAGTTTAGTGCTGTAAGCTTGCGGAACTCACTACATAACTAATTAATTGCCAACCTCAGGAACAGCTGTCACGGAATGTATTCACAGTATTTTGGCAAAATTATACGAACTATGGAATTCATTAATAACGTTTTGGAAATCGAAGCAATGAATACTCAGTGGTTATTGTGTTCAAACACCGTGTATATCGACTTAAGTTACAATCGTTGCGAATGATGGAGCTTTTGGTAAAGGAAAATATAATGTGCCGTGTCTATTATAAAACGCCATAAAATTAAGATTGAATCGTTCCAAAATATTTCTTGAACATCATTCTCATTTTGATCGATTATACAAATATATATATAACGGGCCCGGCAGACGTTGTCTTGCCTTGATAATTAAAAAAATACTAAAAGCCAACCGCAACGCCTCCTACCGGGTCCAATATGAATCTAAACCATTCTCGGATCCAGTGGAACACGCACACAAAATTTCATAAAAATCGGTCCAGCCGTTTAGGAGGAGCTCAGTGACATACACACGTACAAAAGAAATTTATATATAAAGATATACAAACTTTAAAACAAATATAGTAAAATAATATTTATTTTTATTTGCAACAAAATAAGTTTCCTTCGAGTTTACTGTGAACATTACGAGAAAGTATTATTTAACCGACTTCAAAAAAAGGAGGAGGTTATCAATACGACTGTAATTTTTTTTTTTTTATGTTTGTTACCTCATAACTTTGGACTGGATGAACCGATTTTGATTATTCTTTTTTTATTTGAAAGCTGGTGCTTCCCATGTGGTCCCATTTCAATGGTCCAGTCCCGACAACGGCATCCAGTGCAAAACCGTATAAGTTTTAAATTTGCATTAAGTATGTACACGACAAATAGACGAATAACTCAATATCACGCTAACCGATTTCGATGATTCATTTTTTATTGGAAAGGATGTACTTCAAGGGTAGTTTGATGAGAGTTTGGTTAGGTTCTGATTATGGGATCCGTGACAAAGTAAGTAAACTTTCAAGAAACGAGCCTACTCCTTTCTTAAGGGCCGGCAACGCATCTGTGTTTCCTCTCGTGTCGCAATTGTCCATGGGCGGCCGTGATCACTTACCATCAGGTGACCCGTATGTTCGTTTGCCACCAATATTATAAAAAAAACTCTTCAATTCTTAGGAGCCTATTGTGCTTATGTTCGTTGCTGTGTTGCAACATGACGCAAGCATTGTAATTACATTACTTAAGGTGTATAATGTGTGAAGCGATGGTAGCCGAGTTGGTGGTAGAAACTATCGCGGATTACTGAAAAGGTTGCGTTCGTACCAAACGTTACTTATTGTACAACCAATTGAAACCATATCGCATACCATACCGATAGATACCATACCGCAAAAATGCGCATATTTTAATATACTTAAGGCGGAACGGAGTTCGCGGGCACTGCTAGTAAAATATATTTATGTACACTAAAAATGGAAAAATAAAGTAAATTTTCAAAAAAAAGTATTAACCGACTTCAATATCAATCAAAAACCCATAAGGCACTAAAAAGCGGAAAATAAATAGTTTATCAAATTAACCAAATGAAATAAAACATATGAATATGTGTGCTACCTAGAGATGTATTGGAAGTCGGTGCCAACCAAACCGAAAATCATATCATCTACATAAGTACAAAGTTTAAGTCCAATCTCGCGTCTCTGTAATACAAAAATTTTGGTTGGTACCGACTTCCAGTACATCTCTAGGTAGCACACATCTTCATATGTTTTATTTCATTTGGTTAATTTGATAAACTATTTATTTTCCGCTTTTTAGTGCCTTATGGGATTTTGATTGATATTGAAGTCGGTAAATACTTTTTTTTTTTAATTTACTGTATTTATCTGTAATATTGTTGATGAAGAATAACAGTTAATTAGGTTCGCCAAAAGTCGATCACCTACATAATAAATAATAACAACGATAACCAATATATTCTGTATTCATTCAGAATAATAGGTAGTGAAGAGTGTGTCGGTGTGTTTTTCCCTCAGAGGCAAATACCGAGGAAAATATTATCCTCCGAGACAAAATGTCTCAATCTAATCTCAGTTACTTTAGCACTGAGCTTCAATTTGGAAAAAAAAACGGAATTTTTTCCTCCATTTCGTAGCTTGATAGCATTGTGAAGAAAGAGACAGATTATTTTTAGATAGTCAAAGTAAGGAGGAGTAAAAGAGCAAGATATATAATTGATTCGTATGAACATGTCACCGTACAAAGAAGAAAAAATGACTGTCTCGAGTTACGAAGAAATGTATTCCTAATTTTATAATATTGTATTTTATAATTATGAAGGAAATCTTACTATATATATTCGGATGTGAAGTTGAAATTTTATTTTATGATAAACGTAAGTGCTTTGTTAAAGGAGTAATTTGAAATTGGTTATAGAAAAAATATGTAAATATTAGTACGTATATATTTTCATCGATTTATAAGAACATTAATAGATTATACGTACACTAGGAGTGAAATAACATATGTAATAAAATTGAATATATCAAATATCACGATTGGTCGTCTTTCAGATATGTTAGAGTTTCACGAGCAACTATCAGTCAGTGTCGACGAGCACAGAATATTTGATATTTACCGCAAAAATGGCACACCTGCAGCCCGCACCTACTTTATGTTTACTAGAAGAGCTATGAACACTTAACAAAAACAGTTGTTTGTTATGTTATGCGTATTTGAAGTAACATAACCTATTATGATTGGACACAGAACTTCACAAAAATGTGCTGTCACTTTTTTTTACTATAATAATAATATCCTAATGTTCCAAGTCAATGTGTACATAATTAACAGTATTTTTTTTCAAGAACTGACTACGCTATTGACCTAGCAAGGTCTTAACAGCTTCAACGGACTACATATCATTACATAGTATAAAATAAAGTCCCCTACCGCGTCTGTCTGTCTGTCTGTTCGCGATAAACTCAAAAACTACTGAACGGATTTTCATGCGGTTTTCACCAGTGGATAAAGTGATTCATGAGGAATGTTTTAGTATATAATTTGTCAA
>MU159036.1:30096-65900 GCA_015888305.1 Antheraea pernyi
TATGATTTGAACTACCGAATTTATAATTATAATTTAATTTGTGGTAATAATATTTTTTCTGTATTTGTGTAATTTTGTGAAAGTAACCAATTGCAAGTGAGTTTTGTAATAGTATGTCTGTTGTATTGATTAATCTGTAGTATATTATTTGCTTTATTATAGAGCAAGCCTCCCAGGAAGCCTTCAAAACGACAAACAAACCAAGTGTTATGTTTAGGTGCTTTTATTATGTCCTCAGCCCTTCTTCTCTTATCAGAGAATTGTAAGCTTGGCGTTCCTAAATGTTGACGGAGGATAATTTGTAGGATAAAACCTGACATTCTTGGTATAGATTCTCTGTGGGGTACCTATATGGTCGGAAATATATAATAATAATAAAATAATAATAACAATAAAAGTTAAAAAAATTGACAAATATAAAGACTGTTTTAAGAGTAATAAAGAATAGATTCGACTTGCGAGTTCTGAATACAAATATCTATTCCAGTGAGACACTACATCTATGATACTCAATTTATATCGGTATCGTATAGTATACCGCGATTCATAATCATATAAGTCCAGGACAAAATCATCGATCAATCTTATGACGTATGAACGATCTTCGAGTTCACTGTATTCCGGTGCTTTTGTTTAAAATATTTTAGTATACTTGTAATACTTTTGTATTATTGTATATACTTGCATACTATTGGTAGAAAACGCCTATAGTATTAAAATTGGGGATATTAATAAAGAGTTTGTTTGTTTCATTAACATGGGAGAGACCGCGTATTATACAGCGGTTGGTAATCATATGATAAAACGCCATCTTTTAGCTTTTCTCTGAACTGAACAGGTTTCGAAAACTTTAAATGAAGACATCTTTATATCAGTAAATTTATTTTGATGAAATAAAACCTCTAAGTTAGTCCTTACTGCGTTTAAATTACCTGCAAAAACCATATGAAAATGAATGAAGTAATTTTGGAATTCACCGTATTCAAAGAAATTTTTACAAAATAAACTAATTGTATCATGTTACACTGCCTACATTACTTCTAACCAGTTTCGGCAAATATTTTCATTACATAGACTCGACGGTACAGTTTTATTATAGCATAAATAGAAGCTAGTACCTACTATAAACACTAAAAAGCTTTTTGTAGTATTCATATTAAAATGAATGACATGTTTTTGCAACTTATTTTATATAGAAGTGGGTGTAATAAATCGAGGCTGGTGGAATAGAAATTAGTTCGTAATATAAAAGAAATGGTTGAAAAGTTCTTGGTCGTACTGAATGTGGAATATGAAGGAAGGAAAAATAGAGAAATACGGTACTCCATTCAATCCGTATACTTGGGATTATATCGCTACGCTGTGTTCTTAGCAGGATAAACAGAAGTATGTTAACATTTATTTCGCTTAGTACATTTTCTTATATTAATTATGGCATTGTTGTAAGAAATACTATATCCCTTTGGAAGAGTGCTTTTTTTTTTATTGTAGCTCGGCAAAGTGACTGCACTTTGCCTGATGGTAAGCACAGTACAGTCCAAAAACAACGGCGACCACCGAGTGACACACTATCCATCGCTGGTCGCCGCCGCCATGCCGGCCTGCGAATAGCTGGATATGCACAGGCTGATCCCGAAACGCGCCCCGTGGAAGCGAATCACTATGACGGGCTTTTTCGCCATATACATGGTGGTTGCGACCCAGTCAGGCTGTAAAACCCTACCACCCCGCTTTCGCCATTGCCTCGTTCGTTATCCAGCAGGGTGCACCACGTGCAGGTGAGGTTGGCTTGGGTGTCTCAAGTCTTATGATGTTATTTGACACCCCTTACACACCAAACTTCCCAACCATTTTTCGTTCCCGTACCCCTTAATAAATTTTTCATTTATGAGTACCGCTCCCTAAATAACTCCATACCTAATACTAAAAATGTGTCTCGTTTCTCATAATTGTCAATCTTAACTTTGCAATATACTTTTGAATATGCTTAGTATTTGCCTCTAGAGAATTGCCCACTATAGAGAGTTTACTGTAGGAGTACGTTTATGTACACTGACAATAATTTATTATTTATTTATTGTTAATTTTCTACAATCTAATTGTAGATTACAATAACATTTATATAAGTAAGTTTAAACTTCTCAGTATTTCCGTCATCTATCTTCTATATATATAATATAAATGTAAATCTAACGTGTCGGTACTTATTCGATTTTCGTGAAAAAAAAAATGTTACAAGTGTCTAGGAATAATTAGTAAAATACATTTCAATCATTATTAGAAATGTCTATATGTCTCTATGTCTGTCTGTCTATCTGTTTGTTTGAACATGCATCACTGTTAAAGTACTACTTTCACTAGAAAACCTCACCAAGAAGTTCATAAAGCATATTCTCGCACAACATTTAGTGTAGGATTCATTAAAATATGTTCACTCTAATAAAAACTATTGTCATTTTGATGACGACGCGACTTAAGTACGAGAGAAAAGTAGTTAAGTAAATGGACTTAATTATATTTAGATGATTTTATTAGTCGCTGTTTTTTTACATTAGGTTCCACGCGAACGGAGTCACGGGTACGGCTAGTTAACAATATATTTTTCACTCCACCTTAATGGAACCTCGTGCACTCTCAGGAGTATTGGTACCATTTTTTTTTCTCGAACTATCTACGCTATTGACCTAGCAAGGTCTGAACAGCTTCACCGGACTACATGTATGGGTACCATAGGTTTTTTTTTAGTACTGCCCTGGAGCAGCTACTTCTCTTTGCCCTCGGACATGGCGATCAAAGACTTTGTTTAGGGGGTATTCGCTTACTTTTAAGTATTATCGTTTTATATATATTTCTTTCTCGACCAGGTTTTATTCTTTATTTCAGGTCATCATTATTCTCATTATATTTCTTCTTTATCCTTCATTATTAATTTCGTATTATGTTCTGGGTACCATAGTTTGGGAGTCGCTGCTTTGAAATATGTGTCTAGATTTTTTTTTGTATTGTAGGGGGCAAACGCACAGGAATGTCACCTGATGGTAAGTGATCACCTCTGTCCATAGACACTAGCAATACCAGGGGACTCGCAAGTGCGTTGCCGGCCTGTGTTTGAGGGGGGGAGAGAGGGGGGCTACGGCGCTCTCACTGACCGAACGAAACGTAACAGTGTAAGCACTGTTACTTCACTGTTTTCTGTGAGAGGGTGGTACTACCCCGGACGAGGCGACGCATTCATGCTGAAACCAATAATAGCTTCAGCGTGGCTCTACCACCTACAAATCGATATACCACCTAGATGTTTTTGGAACTATTTGCAATCGTAAATGTTATTAATTAAGTAGAAAAGTGATATTAATCAATATAATATAATGTTTTTTTAATTAAGATCAACTTATATAGATATAATGGTATGCGGTAAAGTTTCATCCAATCTAGACGTTTATAGAGAAAGTTGTTAGCAGAACACTTCTGAAAGCATCGTAGTTGTTCGTATGTTTTTGTTTAATAAAAGTTTTACTCGTAGTTATGATGTTGTCTTGTCCTCTGAATTGTTATTACGCCGTTGCTAGTTTACTTTCAACTTTTATTATGGTAAACGTATTGCCTATACTATAATTTAGATACTCGTATTACTAGCCACAACCCACCACTTCGTCCGTGTTAAATCCTATTTTTTATAAATATTATGAATGTTAGTTTGTTTGTTTCAATTTCAGGGCTTAACTGATCAATCGATTATCATGAAATTGACTTGTCAAATCGGACCAGTAGTTACTGAGATTAGCGCGTTCAAACAAACAAACATCTTTGTAATCTTTATACATAAATTTCTTCTGTTAACACACGGTATGTCACTGAACTCCTGCTTTTTAAAGAATCTATATCTGCAATCTATTTCATTTAAAACATAAAAGATTTTTAATATCGATATGGTTTATATAAGATGTTGTTAGGTTACCTAATTACGTAATAACTTAAGACAGGAGTTCCCTAAGCAGGGACTTAATAAAGTAACCGACTTGGTATTACATGAATCTCTAACATTTTACGGTAGAAGATCTGAGTTGCGAGATTTGTTGTTTTTTACAAGTTTTGTTTTTGATGGCATTACACTTTTTATTGGAATATGCGGCAGCTTGTTGCTTGTTATAGAGATGTACTGTATATATCCGTACAATCAGAGAGATGATCCGATGAAATGCACTAACGAGTAACAAACGCAATGATTGAAATCAAAGCGTAGACACTGTCTACACTCGGTTGACTACGTAGCTACGAGCGTAGCATCCGTTCTCCATGAACTAGTATTTGTATAATATGCTCTTGTGCATTCGTTCGTATACGATTACTTGATGTACATATATCGATCCATTTACAATACATCATTACATAGTATATAACAAAGTCCTCTACCGCGTCTGTCTGTCTGTCTGTTCGATAACCTCAAAAACTACTGAACGGATTTTCATGCGAATTTTACCAGTGGATAAAGTGATTCATGAGGAACGTTTTGATATATAATTTGGCAAGGATTGACAACGTCTGCCGACCCCGCTAGTTTACTATATAATGGGATATAAAACACTTACTTGAAGGTGGTAGAGGCACGCTGAAGCTATTATTGGTTTCAGCATGAATGGGTCGGATCGCCCTGGGTAGTACCACCCTCTCATAGAAAACTGACGTGAAGTAACAATGCTTGCACTGTTGCGTTTCGTTCGGTCAGTGAGAGCGCCGGATAACCACTCCGCCTTCCCCCTTTCCCCGACTCTCCCTCCCCTCCCCCAAACACAGGCCGGCAACGCACTTGCGACTCCACTGATGTTGCTAGTGTCTATAGACGACGGTGATCACTTACCATCAGGTGATCCTTTTGTTCGTTTGCTGCCTATAATATTTAAAAAAACTCAATTTTTAGTTTCGGCAACCCATCTTCTAGTAGATTATTTCTGCCATTATCGAGTAGGTATAATATTACAAGTTTCTTGCAATCATTCCAATGAACTAACAAAATAGCGATTGTCTTGTTAGAAATTTTCAGAGAGCTTGTGAACAAGTCAGAATCCATGCTCTGTGGTATTAGACTACATAATAACCAAACTATATTACGTAAAACATCACCAATGTTACAAAATATAGAGCTATATAACACAAGATTATGAATAAAATATAAAATACACTACATGACAATCCTAGATCCCGCCAACAAACTCTTTTTTTTTTTATAGTAGAAGGGCAAAATGACTTTACTGTACCTGATGGTAAGCACAGTACAATCCAAAAACAATGGCGACCACCGAATGACACACTATCCATCGCCGGTCGCCACTGTCATGCCGGCCTCTCATAAAAGCACTTATATCTAAGTAGATAAAAGGCAATACCCATTTATTCAAGTGATATAGAAAATAATTTCATCCGTAGAAGTGGATAGACACCAGCCAGTAAAGTGTAAATTGGATACCAACGATTGCAAATTCAGTCAGAAATTTTAAGTTCCAATAACGACTCAAAACATAAAATTAATATTTTCTAGTTAAAAATCATATAATAAGTTTGTGCGTTCATAAAGTCACATTCATTAGTTATCCTTACTAATAATTATTTATAATAATTACTTACTAATAACTATAAATGCGAGTGTGAGTTTATTTATTAAGCTTTTACCTCGGCTCAAACAATCATAATACGTTACATAAGGGGTGTAAGGGTTGTCGAATAACATCTAAGACTTGAGACATCCAGCCAACCTCACCTGCACGTGGTGCACCCTGCTGAATAACGAACGAGGCAGTGACAAACGCGGGGTGGTAGAGTTTTACAGCCTGACTGGGTCGCGACCACCATGTCCTTGGCGAAAAAGCCCGTCATAGTGATTCGATTCTGCAGGTCGCGTTTCGGGATCAGCCTGTGTATATCCAGCTTTTTGCAGGCCGGTATGATAGTGGCGACTGGCGATGGATAGTGTCTCACTCGGTGGTAGCCATTGTTTTTGGATTATACTGTGCTTACCATCAGGCACAGTGCAGTAATTTTGCCGTGCTACATTAAAAAAAAACATACACTTTGTCGGGATATAAGAAAAGAACATTAGGTACCCTAACATAATATAGAAAAAATGTACTGTTCCCTAAGTATAGATGAAATCTAAATTAACGCAAGCAAAGTCGCAAACAATAGCTAGTTATTTATATCTTTTGTTTATAAAATTGATAATTAAATTAAATTAGATGAATGAAAAACTATATTAAACAAAATATGAAATTCGCTAACGATTTTTGTAAATCTTTTTTGTTGATAATAATTAAATCAAATTGTATTCGAGTGATCGAGAAACACGTGAATAAAAATGAAGGAAATTATATAAATAAATAATATGTTCGATTCCACACCCAATACGTGAGCGATACAGTAATGACCACAAATATTTAAAAGGGTGTGTGAAATCGCGGGCACATTTTATTTGGTACTAGCGGGCCCAGCAGACGTTGTCCCGCCCTGATTAAAAATAAATCCTAGACAAATTATATACCAAAACGTTCCCCATGAATCACTTTATCCACTGGTGAAAACTGTATGAAAATCCGTTCAGTAGTTTTAGAGTTTATCGCGAACAGACAGACAGACTGACGCAGTTATTGTATACTATGTAATAAAATAATAATGATAAACAATTATGAAAGTTAATAATAAAATAGATAATTTTATTAAGTAGGATTAAAAACTCTAGACAATTTATTACCGGTTGCAGCATGTTGTTCTCTTTAATGAGGTCAGAAAGTATCGTTAAAACGGCTATTATATACGCGCACTCGCTATCGATGACTCCTCGAGCTCAGAGCTTCCGTAATCATTATTTTATTTTTGAGAGCATTCAAGGCAGGCGATGAAGGGAACTCAAATTTTTTATCAAAACTTCATTTGCTAATAATGATGGTACATTAATGATAGTAATTAGTTATATTTATAATACATTTTCTCTTGACGTTAGATGGTAATGGGCCCAAGGAGAACACGGTAGACCTAAATGAGGATTGCCCCATAAGTGCAATTAAAAAAAAACTTTTAACTGGTTTCAGCAGGAGAATGGCTCGGCTCGTCCGGGGTAGTACCACACTCTCATAGAAAACCGGCGTTAAGTAACAGTGCTTACATTATTGCGTTTCGTTAGGCTAGTGAGAGCACCGGATACCCACCTCCCCTCAACTCCCCCCCTCCTTCCTTTTCCCCAAACACAGGCTGGCAACGCACTTTCCCACATGTTCGTTTGCCTGCTACGACATAAAAAATAAAATAAAGGTTTAGTGACATATTTTTACTTTGAGGTGGCGACTATCCAAACGGGTATTAGAAAAAAGCCATGCCAAAATTTCAACCCCTTGCTGGATTCAAACCTACGTTGAACAACGCAGTGTCCGAACATACTACCACTAAAATAATATCGTTATCTAAGTATCGTTCTATCTTTCCAGGTAAGTAATAATGGGGCGATAATGTTATTGAAAAGATCATGGAAGGTATGTGTGTTATTAATTTATGTAGAATCAATTAAGAGAAGAAGAAAATAAGAGTATAAGAAGACGAAGGTTAAGGTAGAGGCAGATCGAAGAAGACGGAGTGTATGATGTACTAATAATATGAATATTATAAAGAGTGTGGAAACAGAGTTAAAAGCGAATAGAGGAGAGCGTAGGGACAAAATATGTTGTGTCAACCCTATTTTGGTGGGACGAGGATAAAAATAATGAAGGTAGAATCAATTTAATAATATTATATATACCAAAGTTTGTTTGTCACGCTTTCACACCTTTACTAATCAACCATCGTCAAATTTTACACATCAACATTATAGAAGAGGACACAGGGTACTTTTTATCCAAAAAAAGTCTACAATACCTAAAGGATAGATGAAATATATATTAAGGAGTGCCAAGTCGCGAGCTCGAGCTACTTTCAAATATTTTATATTCTATCATATTTTAAAGGCGGCCACATCGCAGAAAATCCATACAAATCTATGGACCTATCACAAACGTACAGTAGTTTTCCGTTCGTAGTTTTGTCCAATCCGGAATTCCGTATGGTGGTTCGTTCGGAATCTCGCACGAAAAAAAACTGTTTCGAATACATCTCTTTCATAGATTTTGGACGAGTCGCACCACACATTCGTTAATTCCGTACGGAACGCCAGTCCGTCAGTTTTTGGAATTGCCTCGTAATTTGGCTCGTTTTATATGATATTGACTGTCTTGCCATCTTTGAGTGTTGAGTGGATGTACCCAGTAATGGCGACGTATTTTCTTCTTCTTAGCAAGACACAACAACAATGCAATCGCAAGAAGAAATCCATCGCTGTTAAAATGTCTGACCTCAATGGTCGACGTCTCTCAACTGAGCCTTCTTATTCCGAACGGAAATAAACGTATATGTGTGAAATATGTACGGAATCCTGAATCGATATTTCAAATCAAAATGTCGAAACGGAATTCCGTATGTATGTGGCCGCCTCAAGGAAACATAATAAAGTGCTATGAAAAAAATTAAACCAATTGTAAAATATTCTTTGTAAATCTAAATAGTTATTATAAATTATTACGCTTCAAAGTACAAGTCGGTAAGAGGTCGGAACAATATCGAAAATATACAGGATGTTTAGCGAGCATGCATTCGTGGAACAATTACGTCGTCTGTACACCCATATATGGCAACGTGTAGGACCAATTTGGCAGGCCGCCAATGGGAACACGTTCTCGATAACTGAATATGCAAGTGGACGTAGCTAGTATTAGGAATGTCGCCGCAAACTCGTTCGCGAGTGTTGAATCACTTAGTAACTTTTCCAACGACGAACAATAGTTCATTGTGTTAGTGCTGCTAAATCCCTTTTTTCTAATTATGTACTTGGAAACTCTATAAAGAAAATATTCGAAAAATAACATTTTACAAATCTATTACAATCTATACTTCTATACCAATATTATAAAGTTTGTGAGATTGTAGGGGGTAATCTCAGGAACTACTAAACCGATTTTGAAAATTATTTTACTAATAGAAAGCCACATTATTTGTAAGTATCATAGGTTATATATTAACCCGAAAAATGAAAAGACTTTTTTGTGGTAGTCGGATTTGCAAAGTAAGTCGGAGAAAAAACGGTCGAACAAAAACGTTTATTACGAACGCTGCCTTAACGATGAGACATATATTATTGAGTGCTAGAGAAAAGTTGCAGAGCTTGATAATGCCTACAAAAAAGTGAACGACAGCATATGTGTAACTTTTATATTTAAGTCACAAAAAGTAGTTTTTTATATAAAAAAAAATTAAATCGTTAAGCGATGTTTATTGGTCATCAACGACAATTATGAATTCTTATTAATATGTAATGATATAATAACTGAGCCACAGCAACGCGTGGCCGGGTCAGCTAGTATTTAATCATATTTAAAAATATACAGAATACATTTTAGTAACACTTAGTACATACATACATACACTTTAATATAGTTTCCCCGTAAATAATATATATATATATATATATATATATATACTAGCCGACCCGTGCCCACTTCGTTGGGCGGTAATACGTAAGCGTGGAATGGTTATTTTGCGCTAAAACGCAGCGACCCCGATTTTGCAATATTCTTCATTGCTGCTCCGCTTCTATGTGTCTTAGCGTGATGATATATAGCCTATAACCTTCCCTGATAAATGAGCTATATAACACTGAAAGAATTTTCCAAATCGGACCAGTAGTTCCTGAGATTACCCCTTACAACGTCACAAACTCACAAACCCACAAACTCTACCTCTTTATAATATTATTATTATTAGTATTAGTATAGATGATTAATATCCGCTCACAATTCACGTCAATTACGATATAATTCATAAAAATAAAACATAGGCTACGTCAGTGGGGAATGATTTAGAGAAATAATTTTTGAATAGGGAAAATATTTTGATTTCGTGTCACCGACCGTCACCAATAACCTCAACATGCTCGTAACGTATTGCGCTTGAGTCAAACTAGCTATGCATAGTGTAGCTACCTGTTTACATGTAATATTGATATTTTGTATTCAGCTTGTGCAGCCCAACATATATTTGATCGATTAATAAAAATGTATATAATTATTGGCCGGAGTGTAAATAGATGTGAAAATCAGTGATAATAATTACAATTTATAGATTTTGAAGTTGAAATGATTCAGATTATGGTCGATTTAAAAAATTAAAAAACTGGAATTCCATTGTTTTAAGTTTTTACTTGCGTTGATAGGCCATATTATGACTGTCTCGACTTTTTTTTAATGTCAAAAGGCGGCAATTGAACATGTAGGTCACCTGATATTAAGTGATCACCACCGTCCATTGACACTAGCAACACCAGGGGAGTCCCAATACGTTGCCAGCCTATGTATGGGGGAGGAGTAGGGAAAAGGAGAAAGGGTAAAGGTGGACCTCCGACGCTCTCACTGACCGAACAAAGCGCAACAATGCAAGCACTGTTATTTTACGTCCATGTTCTATGAGAGGGTGGTAGTACCCCGGGCGAACCGACCCATTCATGCTGAAACTAGTAATAGCTACAGCGTGGCTCTACCACCTTCTGAACTTCTGACTTCTGACTTTTTTATAACCGAATCAGTAATACTGAATAACAAGAGAAACTCAGCATTTCATAATAAAAGTATAGATATATCAGAAGCATTAAAATATGGGTACACATATTTTATGATTTCTAAAAGCACTACCTACATACAGCCAATTTCAATAGGCTATAAATTTTGTATTGACTAATATTTCCCGTGTATAAAATTTAATTAAAATCGGTTAAGATTAAATAAAATTTATGTTTCAAATTACTTTTTAATGGCTGCTGAGAGTATTATTGACAACCGTTATACTATATTAATTTCGAATTTTATTAAAATTTATCGCGTTTAAAAATACAATTGAAACCGGTGATAACCGGTTTGATGCAGGCGAAGTTGCACGGGTCAGCTAGTTAATATATAAACTTCTTGTGGTAAAAGTTTCATAAAAATTACTTAAGCCGTTTTTTAATTAAATCCCAACAAACAGACGTAAAAAAAATTAACGTCATACTCGTGTTTAGTAGTTTTATAATGGCCTAGATTTTACTCGCGGCTTCCCTCGCATTCATTTAGATGTGACATTTCCCTCCGAGAGAGTACTTTTTCCCAGATGAAAAGTACCTTATATTAAATACGTTATAAACCTTAACAACGGGTATAGAAAATTGTAATCAGGTGCAAGCAAATAAACAAACTCAAGTTTACATTTATAATATTAGTTAAAATACCTATCACAAAATTAAAATAAAATCTAACGAAAAAGCTTCAGATTTCTTAATATAAATTAATCACGCTTTTCTTTGTGGCAAATAATAACAGTGAAAAATAGTTAGCAAGTTTAAAAATACAAGATAAAAATATATAGTAACTTATACATTAGCATAACGTTGCTTCCATTAATACTCTAAAACCTGCAGGCAATTTCAGTATTACCTCCAAGATCTGAGTTCTTAATGAACATAAATAAATTAAAATTATAAAGAAAAATAACCTTCAACATGAATTAATTGGCCTGTCACAAAATATTCATAGGACAAAATTAATTTGAGAGTTCATAATAGAACGATGACATTATTATTTATTGACTAATTATTTTTAGTATATAGTAATGGAAAGGAAAATCCAATTAATTGATAGATTGGTAGGACATGGCAATTATGTCGGACTGGATTACGAGCAATATATAGAACTATGGAAATGACGCATCCGTGATCCATGATCTGTGCACACGACAAAAACGAATATTTGTAACATTGACATATAAAAACCCAAGACTCAAGTGTCGATTAAAAGTAGCGCTCAAAACTGCCAGCAAAAACTCCCCAATATACATAAGTTATAGTTAGGCGATAAACTTATGATTTTGCAAATTCAACCTTACCTGGATGCTTTAAAGTTTTGGAAGTTATACTTCTTTTGGCGTGTTAGGGAAAAATGATGAGAGTAAATTTTTACGATGCACGCGCACACCATCACGATAAACCGACACCCTGAAGTTAACTATAGTCAACTTTTTCTATTGTTAGTGTCGTTTTTTCTACAAACGTAGAATAAGGCGAAAGATAAAAAATTTGAAAAGATTTTTATCTTGTTACGCCAAAGAAGTATAACTTCTAACGCGTGTACATAAGTACACACAGACTTTTTTTTACAAGGACACAAGCGACGCGAGACTATTTAAAATGACTGCATAACCCAAAATTATGCACTCATTTTTGTGTGCCGGCTGTGAGACGTTAAGCGTTACATCTTGAATTTTTGTATATATCAATGGTCTGTAACTGTATATATTCGTAAAAATATTTATGATGAAAAGTTAACCAGATCGAAATTCATACCTGTTTTTCTCGATGATTGAGTTGTTTTCCGAACCGGTGTTAGTTTAGACGTTCATAAGCGCTACCTCAGTGCTTAAATTGAATAAATGATTTAATCATTTTGATGTAGTAGTACACTTGTAGTACTATAGTATACAGGCTGAATATTTAGACAGTAGCAATATTTATGGAGGATACTCTGCACTAAATTCTCGTTATATAAGTGATTAATATTTGACATAATTATCTAAAAAAATACAAAAATTACACACAATCCTTCATGCGTCTATGCTAAAACACAGTGTCAATGACCGTGGATCAAGGACCGTCACTTTCAATTGAAAGGGAACGTGGGAATGTCAGAAATAAAGCAAAAGAGTTTTTTTTTTATTGTAGCACGGCAAAATGACTGCACTGTGCCTGATGGTAAGCACAGTACAATCCAAAAACAACGGCGACCACCGAGTGACACAGTATCCATCGCCGGTCGCCGCTATCATGCCGGCCTGCGAAAGGCTGGATATGCACAGGCTGATCCCGAAATGCGACCCACAGAAGCGAATCACTATAACGGGCATTTTCGCCATATACATGGTGGTTGCGACCCAGTCAGGCTGTAAAACTCTACCACCCCGCTTTCGCCATTGGCTCGTTCGTTATTTAGTAGGGTGCACCACGTGTAGGTGAGGATGGCTTGGATATTTCAAGTCTTTGATGTTATTCGACACCCCTTACATCCCAAAACGTCCGTTTTATTATCGAAAATTATTAACTCCGGGTCGCCCATTGCAGTTTTCGACACCGGTCATTGCACCTAGGTTTGTGTTTATACTTTTGATAATCTTAGAACAAACTTTAACTTAAGTGTTCTTGGTTCTTTATTAGTATTTATTTTGTTATTATTATTTATTATGTTAAATGTGACTATGAAGTGTCATAACCTAGAATTCTGCGTGCGTTTAACTTTTCACCTGGTATAATAGCTATTACTAATTATTATAGTAGCTTGCTTAGACGCGTTGTGTTCCGAGATCAATCGATGAATCATAACTATATTAATATAAATGCGAATGTTTGTTTCTTGGTCTTTTACGCTTTAATTACTCAAATTACAATAAGGAATTCTGCATACATCACTAGTAGCTGGTAGAGCCACGCTGAAGCTATTACCGGTTTCAGCATGAATGGGTCGGCTCATCCGGGGTAGTACCACCCTCTCATAGAAAACCGACGTGAAGTAACAGCGCTTGCATTGTTGCGTTTCGTTCGGTCAGTGAGAGCGCCGGAGACCCATCTCCTCCCTCCCCTCTAACACAGGCTGGCAACGCACTTGCGACTCCCTTGGTGTTGCTAGGGTCTATGGATGGCGGTGATCACTTACCATCAGGTGACCCATCTGTTCGTTTGCCTCCTATAATATAAAAAAGTATACAATAAAAAAGCGGCATAGTACGGTATTTGTATTTGGCTCAACGGTTAGTACGAATACTGAGTCGATCGATGTCAACATCCATGGGTGTGTATTCCTGAAGTAGCACTTGAGTGGTAGTTTCTCTACGTTTGGCGTGTTTAACTTTTTGGATCACATCATCCTTTAGCATCAGATGTGATTGTGGTCAATAGGTAAATGTATAAAAATTGATACCCTACAGCGCCATCTAGTGCCAAATGTCTACTATTTGTATTCTTCTTCTTCTTCTTGTTTTGGCTCCGCAGAAGCATTTGCCAGTGTCAATGTTTTGTTTTATGTTCCAGAGAGTTTGTTAATTTCCATTGTCGAGTAATGAATTCAATATTCTAACAAGATGGTGGCTCCCTTGTTAGAACTTTCCATGGAGTTTTTGTGGCATCTCAGAATTCCTGGTCCGTGGTATTATTTTCTATTCACTTCTCTTATGCACAATAAACAAACTATATTACATAAAACACCACCAATTTTACACAATATAGAGTTTTACACAATATCAAGTAACACAAGATTATGAATAAAAAATAAAATCCACTACATGACAGACTAAGATCCCGCCAAAAACTCCTACTATTTGTATTATAATCATACATTACGTCGTGCTACTTGTAAAATTATATGTCTGTACATTGAGAGAAGCAACATAGAAGAAAAATAATTAAAAATAATAAAAGCCACAGATAATGCAAACTAATATAATAATATTATAATCCGAATATATACCGTTTAGAATATATATATATCTTGGGGAGAAGCAGTATTAAAATGTAAAATAGCGTTAAACTGAATTCATCAAAGTCGGAAAAACGGAAGCCACGGATTTAATCTTACTCGAGATACCTTCTTTTAGAAATAATAACACCATATCGCAGGAAACGTAGTTTAAAATATTCGGTTTTTTTTACATTGAGGCTTTGTTTAACCTTATAAATGTAATGAATGTTATGTTCGAGTGCGGAAGAATCGCTAATCTGAAGATTAAAAACAGTCACTGAGGTATCCCAAAAAGTCAAAGAAAACTATTATTGTTTGGCGTCACTTAAAAAATCAGACTAGAGGCGTATTATAGTAGGCGTAGTAGGCGTATTAAGTTGGATTTCTTAAAATTTTACAAGGTTTTGATACCCTTTTGTAGCCTGTAAATTTGTTAATTTTGTAATCATACATAGCATACATGGTATTTTTGAAACCGACTTCGAAAAAGGAGGAGGTTACTACATTTGGTTGTGTGTGTGTTTTTTTTTATGAAGGTTAATCGATATCTCCGTCAATTGTGAACCGATTTTAATGATTCTTTTTTTATTTGAATTGGTTATATTTAGAGGTGGTCCCATATAAATTTGAAGATAATATTCAACCCCTAAGGGGGTGAAATATCGTTTATTTGATTTTCACCCACTTCGTCTCTACGTATTTTCGTGAAATTGGAACCGATTTATTATATCCATTAGAAACCAGATATATTTATGGATGGAAAATAAACCCCCTTCGATGTGAAAAACTAATAAGGCACTAAAAAGCGAAAAATAACTGAATTTTGAAATTAACCAAATCAAATAAAAAATGTTGATATTCGCGCTACCTAATAATATATTTGAAGTCGATGCCAACCTATATTTCAATTTTGTTGCAGATAATAAAATATGTATACAATACAGATATACATCATGGGACACGAGAGTGGACCAAAACTTTGTATGTAGATGATATGAATTTACAGTAAATACCCCGTGAAAATAGGTCCAACCATTTTGGAAATAGCCATGACAAAATATAATAATATAAAAATATAGACAAAGTATAAATAAAGTTTTTTTTGGTCATTTGTAGCCATATCCATTCATCAAAAAGTTGTTATTTTAATTGTACATACACAAACTTTATTTTTATAATACGTAATATAGAACAAATAAAAAGTTGGAAATAAAAGTAGTATAAAATTTTGAATACGAAAACAAAATAAACTTTGAAAATGTTAGCGTTGATACTTACCACATAACTTCAGAATTGGCAGTATGGATTAATTCCTTCGCCTTTGAACTATTTGAATAGGAAAAAAAAAACTTTGAAAATGTTAGCTTTGATAGTTACTACATAACTTCAGAATTGGCAGTATGGATTAATTCCTTCGCCTTTGAACTATTTGAATAGGAAAAAAAAACTTTGAAAATGTTAGCTTTGATAGTTACTACATAACTTCAGAATTGGCAGTATGGATTAATTCCTTCGCCTTTGAACTATTTGAATAGGAAAAAAAAACTTTGAAAATGTTAGCTTTGATAGTTACTACATAACTTCAGAATTGGCAGTATGGATTAATTCCTTCGCCTTTGAACTATTTGAATAGGAAAAAAAAACTTTGAAAATGTTAGCTTTGATAGTTACTACATAACTTCAGAATTGGCAGTATGGATTAATTCCTTCGCCTTTGAACTATTTGAATAGGAAAAAAAAACTTTGAAAATGTTAGCTTTGATAGTTACTACATAACTTCAGAATTGGCAGTATGGATTAATTCCTTCGCCTTTGAACTATTTGAATAGGAAAAAAAAACTTTGAAAATGTTAGCTTTGATAGTTACTACATAACTTCAGAATTGGCAGTATGGATTAATTCCTTCGCCTTTGAACTATTTGAATAGGAAAAAAAAACTTTGAAAATGTTAGCTTTGATAGTTACTACATAACTTCAGAATTGGCAGTATGGATTAATTCCTTCGCCTTTGAACTATTTGAATAGGAAAAAAAAACTTTGAAAATGTTAGCTTTGATAGTTACTACATAACTTCAGAATTGGCAGTATGGATTAATTCCTTCGCCTTTGAACTATTTGAATAGGAAAAAAAAAAACTTTGAAACTGTTAGCTTTGATACTTACTACATAACTTCAGAATTGGCAGTATGGATTAATTCCTTCGCCTTTGAACTATTTGAATAGGAAAAAAAAAAACTTTGAAACTGTTAGCTTTGATACTTACTACATAACTTCAGAATTGGCAGTATGGATTAATTCCTTCGCCTTTGAACTATTTGAATAGGAAAAAAAAAAACTTTGAAACTGTTAGCTTTGATACTTACTACATAACTTCAGAATTGGCAGTATGGATTAATTCCTTCGCCTATGAACTATTTGAATAGGAAAAAAAAAAACTTTGAAACTGTTAGCTTTGATACTTACTACATAACTTCAGAATTGGCAGTATGGATTAATTCCTTCGCCTATGAACTATTTGAATAGGAAAAAAAAAAACTTTGAAACTGTTAGCTTTGATACTTACTACATAACTTCAGAATTGGCAGTATGGATTAATTCCTTCGCCTATGAACTATTTGAATAGGAAAAAAAAAAACTTTGAAACTGTTAGCTTTGATACTTACTACATAACTTCAGAATTGGCAGTATGGATTAATTCCTTCGCCTATGAACTATTTGAATAGGAAAAAAAAAAACTTTGAAACTGTTAGCTTTGATACTTACTACATAACTTCAGAATTGGCAGTATGGATTAATTCCTTCGCCTATGAACTATTTGAATAGGAAAAAAAAAAACTTTGAAACTGTTAGCTTTGATACTTACTACATAACTTCAGAATTGGCAGTATGGATTAATTCCTTCGCCTATGAACTATTTGAATAGGAAAAAAAAAAACTTTGAAACTGTTAGCTTTGATACTTACTACATAACTTCAGAATTGGCAGTATGGATTAATTCCTTCGCCTATGAACTATTTGAATAGGAAAAAAAAAAACTTTGAAACTGTTAGCTTTGATACTTACTACATAACTTCAGAATTGGCAGTATGGATTAATTCCTTCGCCTGTCCTATTGGACGAATATTATAACTACTACTAACGAAATCTCTCAAAAGGAAAAAAGTGCCCGATTTTGAAACATTCTTCATTGGTGCTCTGCTTCTATTGGTCTTAGCGTGATTGTGTAATGTGTAATGTGTTATATATAGCCTAAAGCCTTCCTCGATAAATGAGCTATCTAAAACCGAAAGACTTTCTCAAATCGGACTGGTAGTTCCTGAGATCATAGCGTTCAACCAAACAAACAAACAAACTCTTCAGCTTTATATATTAGTATATAGATATGCATACACTGGTGGCATAGCCCAGTAGTGTATGTATCACGTCCACTAAACACGGACACGTGTCGGACTGTATTCCGACTGCGCCGAGCCGCGCCGGTGTCAGTAGCTTTTCAAGCTTTATTTCCTCCACTTCCGACTGAAACATGTCTAGGAATTTTTAAATTGAATTTTATGTGAGTAATCTACCTTCCACTGGAAGCCATAGTCTGCTCGTGTGTGCAAATAGCGTAAAGTTACAACTGAATATACACATATAGGCAGGCCTTTTTTAACCAACTTCGAACAAGAAGGAGGAGTTACGTTCGGTTGTATGTTTTTTTTTTTTATGTATGTTAATCGAAATCTCCAGCAATTGTGAACCGATTTTAATGATTCTTTCTTTATTTGAATTGGTTCTATTCAGAGGTAGTCCAATATAATTATTAACTAAAAAATATTCAACCCCTAAGGGGGTGAAATATCGTTTATTTGATTTTCACCCACTTCGTCTCTACGTATTTTCGTGAAATTGGAACCGATTTATTATATCCATTAGAAACCAGATATATTTATGGACTCCCTATGTATGCTTAAATATTTAAAACTACGCAACGGATTTTGATGCGGTTTTTTTAATAGATAGAGTGATTGAAGAGGAAGGTTTATATGTACAATAACATCCATTAAATAGTGGAGAAATAATGTTATTTTTATTTTTCTAATGTGATGTCGTAAATAATTACATAACTGATTCGATGCAGACGAAGTTGCACGGGTCAGCTAGTTATAACGAAAATGCAGTAAATACGTTACATACATGATATTTTGAAAAGAAAATGGCGCGATAAGGCACACATACGTAAAGTAATATTGTAACGTCACACAGTCTTAGATAAAATATGGAAGTAAGATCTTTTCAAAATATCATGTATGTAACGTATTTACTGCATTTTCGTTATAACTAGCTGACCCGTGCAACTTCGTCTGCATCGAATCAGTTATGTAATTATTTACGACATCACATTAGAAAAATAAAAATAACATTATTTCTCCACTATTTAATGGATGTTATTGTACATATAAACCTTCCTCTTCAATCACTCTATCTATTAAAAAAACCGCATCAAAATCCGTTGCGTAGTTTTAAATATTTAAGCATACATAGGGATATAGGGACAGAGAAAGCGACTTTGTTTTATCCTATGTAGTGATATCATTGATTCATTCAGTGTAATAAAAACAGTGAACATTTATAAAATCGATCTGAATAGAAAAGCGGTTTTGTAGTTTGCTCGCGCTAAAATTACATATAACGATGTGTTGGCTATTCCCAATTCTAACCACCGTTCGAGACGAAAATATAATGGCCTATTCGCGAAATCGTTCCCTGAATATGTAAAGGTATTTTCGAGTCCTTACGTCGTTATTATTAGTCAATTTGGATGAATTCTGAACGGGTTTCAATGTAAATCGGAAGCTAAAAGGATTTCGAGGTTATGCACTGTTTATATTGTCAAACACGCACACATAAAAATGTCCTTAAAAGGTATACACGGGAATAAGTTCTTCTTTTTCTTGTTTTGGCTCCGCAGAAGCACTTGCCAGTGTCAATGTTTTGTTTCAATAGAGATTACAACATATTTTACACAAAAGGTCTCGTGTGAATAATTTCAGTCTTCCAACAAGATGACGGCTCTCTTGTTAGAACTTTCCAGGGAGTTTTTGTGGCATCTCAGAATTCATGGTCCGTGGTATTATTTTCCATTCACTTCACTTATACACAATAAACAAACTATATTACATAAAACACCACCAATTTTACACAATATAGAGTCAAGTAACACAAGATTATGAATAAAATATAAAATCCACTACATGACAGACTAAAATCCCGCCAAAAACTCCAGGGAATAAGTTTATAAAACATTTTTCCTTCGTTTACTGTCTCTTAGACATTATTATCTATTATATTATAAAATACCCTGATTTTTGAATGAGGTTGAATACCATTTACTTATCTGCTTTTTTCTCATACTTAAGTCGCGTCGCTATTAAAATTACGATAACTTTTGATAGAGTGGACTAATTTTGATAAAACAGACACTAAATGTTACTCGAGGATATGCTTTATAATTTCCTTGATGAGGTTTTATCATGAACGCAGTACTTTAGCAGTGGTAAGTGTCCAAACAAACCGACAGACATTTCTAAAAATGATTGAAACGTATTTTATCATTTATTAAAAATCTGAAAAGTACAAACACATTACATTTACATTTTTATTATATGTATAGAAGATATAGACGGTTATGTTATTTGTCTAGGGATTTAATTATATGTCGCGATGAAAACCTTTTATACCAGAAAAAAGAATAGAAAAAGGAGTAATAAAATGTTGAATATTTTTAATTTTACTTTCTTCCGATTTATAACAAAGGCAATGAAATTCGAATGCACATATAAAATCATCCTAATTAAATATACAGAATTCGATAATTTAAAACAAATCGTCGTAAATAAAATCAGTTACAAACCACGATGGCTTATCCGGGGTATAATCCAATGCGCTATCAAAATGTGAATAATAGCAACACTCTTATAACTTAAACGGCGCGAGAAGAAAGTAGAGAGAGTGAGTAAAAGTTTAGTGAAAAAACTGTCATTTGGTGAAAAAAGAAATATTATTATATAATCGTACCATGGTAAATTATTTCGTAGTGTTCACTAAGCTGGTCTCAAGTCGAAATCTACAATTAAGTATCTTCCGCTCTGTTCTGAAAGCAGCTGTTGATCGTCTGATGTTAAATAACATTGTGTGTGTGTGTGTGTAAAGACGATAATCCTAGAAGAAGACTTGCTATCAAGTGCAGCTGTAAGTAACACACGTATACGAGCTTGGAGACAGATTTTCAACTTGAGGATAATAGCTAGGAGGCCATTCAAGTATTACGTAAGCACTGATGGGAGGTGATGGGTCCTTAATTTGCTTATTTTTGATGACATGGGGATGGAGGGTCCGGGTAGTGATTACGTCAGCAATATTTCTCTATTAAACCGGAAAAGATTTAGATTAATATTTATGTAAGCATGGGGGGGGAGTAAGAACATTGCTTACTTTTGCTGACCAGGGGGAGAGGGCGGTCAGAAATTACAAAAATTCTGCTTACGTAATACTTGAACGGCCCCTAGCCAGATGGACTTAACACCATGCGATGGTCTCGTCACGGTGGTTTCCTTCACCGAAAGCTTCGGTTCAATCGCAAGGATTCGAACCCACGTCGCTTAACGCAGTAACCGAACACGCTATCAACTAAGCCATCGTCGTTTCGAAATAGTATTCGTCTTATTACAAAAAAGTTAAATACGCGTTTAACACTAGACTCTGTTTAGTAAAACTCGTCGTAAACGCATGTTTATTTTTGTTTTTGTAGTAAGACCGTACCGGTGTTATTACAAAAACGTTAAATACGTATTGAATACTTGCTTTAAAAAGGTTTCGAATTAAATGGACCGCGGTCGCTGAATGTTCGCCATCTTGCTCTTTTGTCTTGCTTTGGTTACGTTAGGTTAGACTTGCGAAAAAGGATAACGCGAAATCTTTTTAAAGCAATTATTCAATACGTATTTAACATTTTTGTAATAACACCGTACATGTTGAAACAACACAAAAAGGCAATCTTATTAAAAAATAAATAAAACCGTACATTTTTAAACCTTTTCGCTCTAAAGGTTTTTCCGAAGAGCGATGAGAGGAGAATCCACTAAAGATTTTCCCATTGTCGAATTAGAAAACGAATTGCAGAATAAAAAGGAATACAACGATTCATAAAAAATACGGGACAAGCCAGAGCCCATTGTGGCAGTAATTACCTACATTAAATGGAAACCGTTTTCGAGAGCTGAAGTCCACCATTTTGGACGACAATTTTTTTTTATATCTCGGAGCAAATAAATACGCGCTCGTACGTATTGTAGAGCTTTATCGCTGCGAAACTCATTACGAGGTTCAATATTTATTTTTCCATTAGAAATTTAGAGATATCTCAAATTAATATTAGTCATAGAGTAGCATTGTGGAGTTTTTTGAGGGATCTAAGTCTATGTGGATTTTATATTATATTCATAATCTTATGTTATTTGAGCTTACATTTTGTAATTATATTTTAGTAGGTTGTAGAGCCATGCTGAAGCTATTACTGGTTTCAGCATGAATGGGTCGGCTCGCCCGGGGTAGTACCACTCGACCCACAGAAAGCCGACGTGAAATAATAATGCTTGCATTGTTGCGTTTCGTTTGGTCAGTGAGATCGCCGAAGTACCACATCCCCTTCCCTTCCTCCCTCTCCCTTCCCCCAATATGCTGGCAACGCACTTACGACTCCACTGGTGATGCTGGTGTCTATGGACGGTGGTGACCACTTAACATCAGGTGACATATAAAAAAAAATTATATATCGGTGATGTTTTACGTAATCTAGTTAGGTTATAGCAAATTAAGTGAATGGGAAATAATACCACTGAGCATGAATTTATGAATGCACAAGGGAGCCACCATATTGTTGGAACGTTGAAATTATCCCGAGACATTTGTAATACTATCACATAGTCGACAACGGCAGTAATAATTTAGAAGATTGGTTGTAAAAAATAAATTTTGCTATCAATAAGTTAGATTCCCGACAATGACTGATTCGTATGAAAATACTGTATTTCTTGATTTCTTCAAATGTAATATACATACTTATTATATATACTGCTCTTAGATAATAATTTTCTATTAGCCTGCAATTTTTAACAGTAAAATGATAATTAATTGTATATTCATTGTTCATATCGTGACTTTGAGTGTAAGCGCTGTGAAGGTCAAAACAGATGCGTTTCACACGTATTGGTTGTAGCATAATCTTAGCCTGTTTACGCGCTGCAGTGACATCGGTCGACTTATCTCATTGTCAATAATAATAACGGATAACGAATAATCGACAGCTGAATAGTTCAATTATTTGTTGCCCATTACGTATTAGTTATTAAAATAATATAACCAGTAAAAAATATCCGTTATATAAAAAAATACATTACATAAAGGAAGGACTAAATCGTATATCCAATTTAATGTATAATCTCTTTGTTACGTAAGTTATTATAACACGATCTCGCTTCTGTTATTATTTTACTCCGAGATCTTATGATCCTAAGCAAACATTCTAATCGTGTACACCCCAATGGGGTGGGTTAAGTAAACAGGTAAGCCTTCGTATGCGCTATATACTAACGACAATGTTACGGATGCTTTTAGATAAAATATAATAATTTGAACATATAGTATAAGAGTAGATCTTAAGTTTAAATATTAGTGTGTTGTAATGTTGATATCTGTGACTATATTCGTATCTTATATATAAAATTCTCGTGTCACAATGTTAGTTACCGTACTCCTCTGAAACGGTTTGACCGATTTTTTCATAAAAATTTTCATATAAATTTTCATAAAATTTATATGCATATTCAATAGGTCTGAGAATCGGCTACTATCTATTTCTCATACCCCTCAGTGATAATGGTTGTCCACCCCTAACATTTAGTTTTTTATTTTTTCGTCAATTTTTTTTATTTTTATATTGTTATAATGAGGCATAAAAAAATACATAAAATCCTAAATTTTCACCCTTCTAACACCAACCCCTATTTTTTAATAGTCATTTTAGTAATTAATCTTTTTTTTCAAACGGTTTTCGCCAGTGGATAAAGTGATTCATGAATAACGTATATAATTTGTCACGGTTTTTTTTTATAATCAAGACGGGACAACGTCTGCTGGGCCCGCTAGTAATTCTATAAAAAATAAAATTGTATGAGATGTAAATATTTACAATTAACTGACGTCCACGACATCGTTTTGATGGCAATAGATTTGTTGTCTCGTGAGAACTATATGTTTTTTCTATTGTGTATCTAATTGTAGGCTGATGTAATCTTTATGTTTTTTTTATCATAGCAGGCAAACGAACAGGTTAGTCAACTGATGTTAAGTGAGTGACGGTGGTGACCGTTCATAGATACTAGCCACACCAAGGGTTCGCGGGGTTTCCGGCGTTCTCACTGACGGAACGAAACGCAATAATGCAAGCACTGATACTTCACGTCGGTGTTTCTGTGAGTGAGTAGTACTACCCCGGGCAGGCTGACCCATTCATGCTGAAGCCAGTAATAACTTCAGCATGGCTCTACCACCTACAGAATCTTTATGTACTAAGTTTGTCAATTGTACAGAAAGAAATTGGTGCTAGATTATTTTGTGGTTTTACGAAACATTGCTTTTTTTACTTTAAGTTCTTTACCGTTCAAAGGTTTAAGTTGTGCATCATACGATATCATCTATTCTTACCATATATCTAAGAAAAAAAAGGCTTATTTAACTAACTGACCTACTCACGATTTCGTTTGCGTTGTCTATTGTCTTAACAATACATTTTATATACAGAAGAAAAAATATTAAAAAAATAAAGCAAAAATTTACTTTGCTTATAAGATTTCTATTGTGTATTTTAGTGCTAATAAGAATCATATTTTTTGAAATCTATAACTTTATATTAAACTCGTTGTCGTGCCCGTTGTCCTGCCCTGATAATAAGAAAAATCTATCTAAACCTTCCTGATGACCCACTCTATCTACTCGTGAAAACTGTATGAAAATCCGTTCAGTAGTTTTTGAGTTAAACGCGAACAGACAGACAAACGCGGCAGAGGACTTTGTTTTATACTATGTTATGATGATCAAGTTGTGATAATGTCTTTAGATACAGACCATGCGTTTGTAAGAAGTAAAACAAAAAAAATATCGAAATCTATACAGCATTTTTACGGGATTCGCGTACAACTACAGTCCTTCATCATTTTATTCATACTACTATAGATATTTCAACTCCTCTTATTATTGCTGTAACCATGAAGGAGAGATAGCTCCGTCGGTAGTGTGTTCGAACACTGCGTTGTTTGACGTAGATTTGAATTCGAAATATGTAACCTGAGTTTTGATAGTGATGAATAATATAGGATGATAGTAGGGCTTAAAAATCTATTTAAATTTAGTCGCAAAACGCTTATAGATGGCTTCGTTTGAGAGCCAGATTGTGGTCAATCGCTAAAAACCGATAAAAATAATATAATAAACAAAAGCATACAAAAATTCAACAGCGCATTCAAAGCTCAATCGTGTAACAAATGAATATTTGAAAGACTTCAAATGAAGCATGCATATAAAAACCTAACACCGAGGGAATCCAAATGAAATATGAATAAAACAACGGTCGTAATCCTAAATAACTCATATATAGGATAATAAAGCACTCCCGAGAGATTTCAATACAATTTGTTCGGCCGCAATTTTGTTGATTTTACAAACGCGAGCTCCCCTGTGGACGGGTAAACGTAACAAAACGGCCAGTAAGCATCAAACTCACGTTCGCGCCGCAGCAAACATGAAGCGATGTAAACAATAAACATAGGTGCGAGTAACACGCATGCCACGTAGTTGTGTACACGCGACTTACATATACATGTGTCATTCAAAGTACAACACTAATGTTGAGAGCGCTATGATATTTAAGGCTTAAATCGGTCATATCAGCCACCATGAGTGAAGTAGATGAGTTAGCGCTACTACACTTATTATACCTACAGGATACATGTCGCTAACACACATTACAACCCAACACCAATTGTGACCACCAAGTGATGACTGTCTAACAATAATTGTGTGAAAGCTACTGCGACCACCAGATGATGACTATCTAATAATAATTGTGTGAAAGCATGTGCAACCACCAGGTGATGACTGTCTAAAAATAATTGTGTGAAAGCTACCGCGACCACCAGATGATGACTATCTAACAATAATTGTGTGAAAGCATGTGCAACCACCAGGTGATGACTGTCTAAAAATAATTGTGTGGAAGCAACCGCGACCACCAGACGATGACTGTCTAACAATAATTGTGTGAAGGCAAGTGCAAATACCAGGTGATGACTGTCTAACAATAATTGTGTGAAAACAGCCGCGACCACCAGATGAAGACTGTCTAACAATAATTGTGTGAAAGCAAGTGCAACCACACCAGGTGATGACTGTCTAACAATAATTGTGTGAAAGCATCTGTGACCACCAGACTGTCAAACAGTAATTATCTGAAAGCATCTTTCTGCCGAGAATTGTTATTTGTGGTGATTCAAAGTATGAGAGATCTACCTCTTCGCTCTCATTTTTCTTCAGCGGGTATCATGTGTAGAATGAGTCTTACTTTAGTGTCTGGTAGTGTTATTCGACAGTTTATTTGCTTGTTTGTCATAACTGCAAATACCACTCGGTATTATTTTATAGCCTATATAACTTAAATTTCTTATAACTCATTAATTGTTTCCGAGTTGGGTTACTCTTCTAAACAGTGAAGAAACTTTAACTATACACATAAGTCCATAGGAGAGCTTCGTATATAAAGGTTAACACAGTACCGGACACGATCTTTGAAAGTTTGTGTCTTCAGTTCATTGAACACGGAAGCTATTATAATATAGGGCGGCAACTTCAAAAGAGGTTATATTCATTTACTTTGTTTTTATAGTCTTTGACAACTCTATATCATATTTGCATAGTTAACGTGGTGGAGATCTACAAACTATAAAATATAGAAAATAATAGAGTTCCTAGAATCTATTACATGATTTAAAAAATATATATTTCAATATGTTTACGAGTTAAATTTGAATTCCTTAGCTCAGTCATATTAATACAGAAATACGTTCAGAAGCCGTATATTTTTATGAATTTCATAATAAAGAACATTTTTATAACCAATTTTTTTTTTTCGTATCTGTCAGTGCATACTCGAAAAGCACTAAAAGAAAACTAATTCACATGATTTTATTCATTATATATGTATTCTCTGTGTATCTTATGTATTCTTGGCTACATTATCTAAAACATGGAGAAAGTTTGGACATTAAGAGTAAATTAGATCGACACAAAAGGACTACCACTATATTCCGTTGCAATGTTCTACCAAACCGGTCAAGTATCAACCAATATAAAGGAGTAGACTATTGTTTCCGACAAAAAATACTAAAAAAATCAACAGTATCGAGATCTAACTTCACTATTTCAATCCCAGTAAAAAGTAAAAGAAGTCGTGACTTATTTTACGTGAAAAGGCAAACTTAAGCTTGAAACGTAGCGTGCAAAATATTAGCGTTAATCAAATGAGACAATTATAATCATCATCTATACTTATAATAAAAATGTAAATTCAAAGTGTCGATTTTCATGAAAAAAATTGTTGCAGGTGTCTATGACTAAGCAATAGAATACTTTTAAATCATTTTTAGAAATGTCTGTCTGTCTGTCTGTCTGTTTCTATGAACACGCATAACTGCTAAAGTACTGGGTTCACAATAAAACGTTCATATAAGCAACTATAAAGCATATCCTTTGGAGTAACTTAGTCTTTGTTTCATTGAAATCGGTCTATTGTGTCAAAAGTTATTGTAATTTTAATGCCGCCGCTACTTAAGTAGAAGACTTGAGAGAAAAGTAGATCAGTAAATGGACTAAATACGTTCAGATGACTTTATTAGTCATTGTTTTGTACATCAGTTTCTACGTGGGCGAAGTCGCGGGCACAGCTAGTAATTAAATATATTAAAAAATATCTATATATAAATAGTTTTATTAAAAAATAATAAATTATGTTGGTACTATAACGTTAATAAGTAATACTGTTTAAAAAAGGTACGTAAATGAATATTTAAGTACTAGCTGTCCACCCTGGCTTTGCACGAGTGTATTAACGAAGGTAACGAGACCAAGTCTTCCCTTTACATATGGCCATCTAATGAAATAAAACGGCAACTTAGCAATTGAAAGTCAATTGTGGCAATACTTTTGAAGAAATACCTACTATCTTTTGTCTCACTAATGGAGGTTTTAAGAGATTTTTAACCTTAAATTTTCCCTTTTCCGTACGACCTTTAAACATTTCTTAGATACAATCCTTGTCGTGATAAATACAGATACAGCCAAAGAAAGAATTAACCAAATAAGTGCAACCGTTCTGAAATGATGCGCTTACAAATATTAGGCAAATGATTTTCATATAAATTACTAGCTAGTGACCCGCGCAACTTCATCTGCCTGAAATTGGTTACCTACTGGTTCTAATTGTATTTCCAAACTCGAAAAATGAACGACCCCCACCGTTACCAATTGTGAGACCAAACAATTCAGGGAACTCACTCAAACACATACTTAGTTGAACGCATTTCGATGAGGCGGACATAGCGCCATCTGTCACTCAGCAACATCCGATCTTTGAATCATTTGGATATTGTTCATACAAAAATACTAAAATTGCGAATAAAGATTGGGAGGGTGAAGTGAGGAATGTGAAAATTTGGGCAAATAAAAAAAGTACAAAAGGCAAATATGTAAAAAAAAAATCTAAATACGGACACTCTAATTACCTAGAGGTGTAAAATATACCTAACGACCTATTCTCATATCTATCAAATAAACATTTAAAATTTCATAAAAATCGGTCCAGCCGTTTCGAAGGAGTTCAAACACTAACACCGTGACACAAGATTTTAATATATTAGACATAAATAAACTATCTAATATTTTAAAAAGTTTATTGAAAAAAATACTAATAAAAATAATGTTGTTCAGGCGAACAAAACCATCTGGCCATAATCATAATAAAGCCATATATATCTGGTTACATATTTAATCAATGTCACTGTTTATATATATTTCTACCGTTTCTTGATTATGGTAACATGTATAAGATAATTCAACAGAATTTTAAGGTTTTACGTAGTAAAAACATAAGCAATATAATATCGATTCCATGATATTCAGAGCAAAAGGATCTATGATGGCTAAGCCTTAAGGATTACAGCTAGAGCCTTAAGAGATTTCCGGCTTACGTAGGCTTTACTCTACTTACTTAGTGAACTTTTCCACTTTGCGATCAAAACGCGCTGTTTCTCACGCCTCTATAATATTTACACACTAGTTTTTGTTCGCGGATTCACTGGCGTTAATGTAGATTTTGTCTATCCTTCGGTAGAAGTACTTTTTCTACATGAAAGGTCCCTGCGTCATTTTTTGGACCTTCTGATGGTCTATTCTTTTGAAGCCATACTGTGCACAGAACGACTCGGATCTCGTTTTCTGCAAAGCAAATTTATGTTCATTTAACGAATTATCCAATCTTTACATATGTAATTATTCTGTCAGTGTATATGTGACTGTAGTATTCCTAAACGGGTGGATATATTTTGATGAAATTTTTATGAGTGTTCAGATGGATTGGTGGATTAAATTGAATTTTAGCATTTTTTAAATTATCAAGGCAGAACAACGTCCGTCGGCCCCACTAGTTATTTTATAAATTACAAAATATTATTTATCCTTTCAATTTATAACAATACGCTATGATAGACAATACTATAATAGATATATATAGGTATATATATATAGGTACTACTGGTTTCAGCATGAATGGGTCGGCTCGCCCGTGGTAGTACCATCCGACCCACAGAAAATCGACGTGAAGTAACAGTGCTTGCATTGTTGCATTGCGTTCTATTTCATTGAGAACGCCGGAGGCCCACCTCCCTTTCCCTCTCCCCTCCTCCCAAACACATGCTGGCATGCTGGCACTTGCGACTACTTTGGTATTACAAGTGTCTATGGACGGTGGTGATCACTTAACAGCAGGTGACCCATCTGTTCGTTAGCCTTCTATGATATATATATATATATAGCACTATTCTTAACATAAAATTGTAACATTTCATTAATTTCCTATTCCATTTTGAGAAATTCTCTAGTGCGATAGATTTCATTCAATAATAATGAAATGGAATTAAAAATATCCTCTTTACAACAAAAAAGAGAATTGTCTTAATTGGTTTATAAATGGCGAACTTCTCAGGCGACAAACATAAAAAAATACTAACGAATACAGTATAATAGAACAGAACTTCCTTCCTTTTTGAAGCCTGTTAATAAAGACATCAGTCTCTGAAGATGGTTTTACATTACGTAATAGGTACGACGTTTCAGGCTCTTCAGCACCAATAAACTGCATCTGTGAATGATCTTCCATATAAATTATATTGACAAAGTTTATATTGAAATCATAAACATAGATGGGAAGGTATCTTTAACGAACATATAAAAGAGCACACAAGTCATCCATCACATGAAAATTGTGACAATAAATACTTAGGAATAATCTTTTTTGTTTGATTTTTTTTTATAGTAGCACGGCAAAATGACTACACTGTGCCTGATGGTAAGCTCAGTACAATCCAAAAACAATGGCAACCACCGAGTGACATACTATTCATCGCCGGTCGCCGCTGTCATGCCGGCCTGCGAACAGCTGGATATGCACAGGCTGATCCCGAAACGCGACCCGCAGAAGAGAATCACTATGACGGGTTTTTTCGCCATATACATTGTGGTTGCGGCCCAGTCTGGCTGTAAAACCCTACCACCCCGCTATTGCCATTGCCTCGTTCGTTATTCAGCAGGGTGCACCACGTGCAGGTCAGGTTGGCTTGGGTATCTCCAGTCTTAGATGTTATTTAGATGTATAAAGATAATATTGTCAATTAAATTTTCGACTACAATCATCCTTAAAGTTAAGTAAGCGGTGATTAAGCTAAGAGTGCTTGGCTCACGAACGCTGTATTTGGAAAACATATTTGGTGATACATTTTTGACTTGCAAGCTAATCAGAGAAGCATTAGAAAATGATATGGATTCATTAAGATCTTAATCTCCACTAATATCTATTTTGATACTATGGAGGTCTAATGAGAAATATTTTAATTAAAGTTGTTAGAAAAAAGGTATAGTCTTCTGTTATCTCGACCCGGAGTTCGCTCTGTCCGAAGCTGTACTAATTAGACGAAGCCACTTCACCTAAGGGCTCTTACTGCAGCCGACTAAGGGTTTCACGACAAACTATACGCGTGCTTCGTTTACTTGTTCGTTCTCAATTTAAATTCTTATTTCATCACCTTATTTTTCTTTACCAGCCATTACATTTAAAACTAATAGTATGTATATTTAAAAAGTTTGTAGTCTTGATACAGTTAATGTATTTTTTAAAGTTGTGATAGCTAAGTGGTAGGACATATTCGAACATCCCCTAATATCTGTAAAACTATAGAAAAAAGTATATGAGAGCCTTATAAGAGTCCTAATATCGGAATGTTAGTTGGTAGGACTTGATATGATGGACTTGTGTCCAACTGAAGCAATCATCAAAATCAAGTGTAACACCCGCAGTAGTAACACACTTTAGCGTAACAACTTCATGTATTAGCCAATATATATTCAGTTTTTAATCGGAGTTATAAGGTACATTGAGAATAAAGCTAACGAAATAAATGTTACGTTAATTTTTATCCAGCAGTAAATATTCAAATATGTCTAAGTTAAAATAAAATTATACGTACTTTATTAATTATAGGCTCTAAACAGGCACTTATAAATGTTGAGATACTACACCGGTTTCGAAAACATTCCAGTTATCGAGAAGATCCGGAAAGAAACTCGATCGGTTTTATGTTTTTTATTTAAACATTTCACATTTCACAGTTAATACACTGATCTACCCTGTTTATCTTTATTTATTTATAATAAAACCTGCGTGATATAATACTTGAACGTATCGTCACGGCAATTCGATAATCACCTTTGAGACTAGCAAAGGTAATATCGGTTAATTGGTGAATAAAACGAATGGTGAAAAAACCAGAGACGAATATTCCCACCATTGTTTTTACACCATTAACGTATGGACCCCACTGTAGTTTAGTATCAAGTGGTACCTACTTGCAAAAGACAATATTATCAACTTTCATCTTTTATCATATTTTATACATTATATTTTGTTTGTATTTCACATTAAATTAATTAAAGTAAATCAATATTAGCTAAAATATTAGATTTTAGCTCTTTTTTTTAATATCATAGGAGGCAAACGAAGAGGTGGGTCACCTGATGTTAAGTGATCACCACCGTCCATAGACATTTGCAACACCAGAAGAGTTTCAAGTGCGCTGGCACCCTGTGTTTGAGGTGGGCTATCCGGCGCTCGCACTTCACGTCGGTTTTATGCGAGAGAGTAGTACTCCCCGGACGAGCCGACCCATTCATGCTGAAACCAGTATCTCTTCTTTTCACTTTGAATATAAGTTAAATATTATCTAAAGAACCATGTTAGCACAATTATGGGCTATTATTAGTAGATCCTTGCTAATGTTATAAATGTGAATGTGAGTTTGTTTGTCACACTTTCATGCGTTAACCACTCAACCGATCATCATAAAATTTTTCAAACACGGTGTCAGTGTTACAATGAAGGATATAGAGTCCTTTGCATCCAGAATTGAAGTACAGTTCCCGAGGAATAAATCAAGCTTACATTAAAGCGAGCCAAGCAAGCAAATGTTAATAACTTTTATATAAAAAGAAAATGTTCTCATATGCCTGCGGGATGTCGATTCGAATAAAAAATCCCGTAGTAAGGAGATAAGTGAGTTAATAGTAAGATAATAATAAATGTGATATTATTTTGCTTGCTTGTTAAGAAAACTGTTATATGCAAAGGTAGGCTTCAAAGAAAATTTTCGTTAGCATAATCTCTTTCGAATTTGTCGCTCGGAGCGTAATTTAATTATTTATTCAATAACACTGGTAAGAGAACCAGCCTTGTTATATGAGTTATGGTATATAATTGATGAAGGATAAAACTATATTTATACTATACTAGCTGTGCCCGCGACTCCGTCCGCGTAGAACCTTATGTAAAAATATATTGACTAAAAAAATCATTTCAATATATTAATTCCATTTATTTATTTATTATTCTCTCGTACTTAATTCGAGCCGTCGTTGAATTTGCAATAACTTTTGATGTAATAAACCGATTTTAATGGAACAAAGACTAAGTTACTCCCGAATATATGCTCTATGATTTGAGATTTAAGGTTTTATTGTGAACCCAGTATTTTAGCAGTGATGCGTGTTCATACAAACAGACATACAGACAGACATTTCTAAAAATGATTGAAATGTATTCTATTTCTTATTCCTAAACGCCTGCACCGATTTTTTTCACGAATATCGAAATAGTACAGATAAGTTAGAATTACATTCATATTATATTTATGATTATATGTAGAAGATGTGTTGAATTACTGCATTTCTTTGCATTAATTTTCAGTAGAAGAGTTTGAACTCACTTTAAGACAATGTAAGTAGCAACATAGTCTAACACGATAAGCCGATAAACATTATTTATATTTTTGATAGCAGATAACATCTGATATAGAAATCAGATTTATTAGCAACATATATTGTATAGAATAACATATGAGAAAGTACGTGTGAGAGCAGATCTATGAAAATGATTGTGTTTTGTTTTTTTTTTTAGATAAAGATGTTTGGATGCTTAATAGATGGAATTTTTATAAATTTCGTTATACGGAACAATTTAATAATTTTTTTTATTGTGTAATTCAGGTGCTCTGAAAAGGCACCTCTTTTTCCGGCTTAGCTAACAAAAATCGTTATCACTTTACGTGATGTGTATTTATTATTATATAGATAGCCTATGTCCATCTGAATTAGTGTCTTTTAAATAGGGAAATAATTTATCAAATCAATGCAGTTATTCCGGATTTTACTTCCCCCATACAAACAAACATACAATATCTACTCTCTTTCTTTATAGTATTAGTATAGATCAGTGGTCGTCAAACCGCGGCTCCTTTACTCCTTAGCTCTTCCAAAAATGTTTAACGGAGACACGGAATCAGGGCTGTAGCTAGAGTCGAGTTTGAGGTAGGACAGCATTGATTTCGGGTAGGGCGGAAGTAAAAAATTTATCATAATTGATCCGGCGTCGAATGTCACAAACTGTGGTATGTTCGGAAAAGTTTAAATACCTATCGGTACAATTTTTAAAAATCTCAAACTGGGAACAAACAATTTAATCATAATAATTTATTATCTTAGTTTTTGGTATTTTTAAGGTATTGTGATTTCAAGGTATGGAATTGCCCCACAATGTCCTCTTAGTTACGGCCATGCAGGGAATATTATTTATAGGTGCCTTGTAAGAGTCAAGTAGTTTTTGAAACTCAAGCCTATAGAAAATAATCATATTTTAGACAGGAACAATAGCACGACTAGTCGCTCGAGAGTGCACTTCTACTTATAATTATTTCCATTAAAATATCACTAGTAATACAAAGTTTAAGTTTAATAAAAAGGCATTTTGAATAAACTTCATGTTTATATCAATATATATTATGACACAAAGTCCTCTGCCACGTTTGCCTGTTTGTTCACGATTAACTCAAGTATTACAAAACGGATTTACATTCGGTTTTCACCATTACATAAAATGATTCCTGAGGAAGATTTAGGTATATAATTTGTCATCTATTTATTATTATCAGGGAGGGAAAACGTCTGTCCGTAACGTTTGTTTATATTTGGCTCTTTGGATGAGGAATTCACTAACCACTGATATAGATTAACCGATTGTCTGTCTGACTGATTGACTGATTTTATTCGAACGAAGTTCCTTACAGCAGGCTTGGAGGAGATAGGGATTTTGCTGCGCGACCGAACTGAAAAAAAATGTTTTTTTTTTTTTCTTTTTTTCGAACAGACTATGCTATTGACCTGGCAAGGTCTTTACAGCTTCACCGGACTACAAAAAAAAAAGTGATAGTAAAACCGTAAGAAAAAGTGCGTGGAATAAAACCGTTAAATGAGACGTGCGCAGGCGCGACATTCGTATACACAAGCGAGTAGTGTATAATACCTTTCTCTTTCTCCTTCTTTCTTTCGAATTCTCGGTGAAATAAATCGTTGAATTAATTTAATTAATCGGTGAATTATAATATCGGTTAATCGGTAATTTAATTAATTTAGTTAATTATTTTTTTCTCCTTCTTTCTTGCATTTTTTTTTTTCAAATTGTGTCGATTCTACATTAGCCGAAGGAACTTCGTTCCTACCTGGTGTCCCACGAGACCACATCTTTTTTTTTACTATAATCAGTTTGATCCTAAATAAATAGAAACATTGTTGAAACCCGAAATTTATTTTATGTAGTATGATGATTCGAAAGATAACCTAACAAAGGCGAACCCTTTCTTTACCCGGGATAAATTTATGTCATCAATTAAGTCGTTCCGAGGAGACAATAGACACAAAAAAGGTTCCGACCAATTACTGAAGATGATGATTTACGACTTTGATGTGATTAGCTATTAAATACTAAAATTATGATTACTTCTTTTATTAACAACCAATCGTCCACCTCATTAGTGCCATTGTCGAGTAGTAGCATGTTACAAGTCGCTTGCGGTACTTTTAATCTTCGTAACAAGAGCGTGATGTTACAACTTTTCAGGAGATTTCGTGGGATCTGAGAATCCATGCTCCCATCACTTCGCTTTTGCACAATAACCGAACTATATTACGCGAAACACCACTAATATAGACCCAAATAATACAAGATAGAATATAAAATCCACTACATTGCAGACTGAGATCCCACAGTTTTGTAGGTGGTAGAGCCACACTGAAGCTATTCCTAGTTTCAGCATGAATGGGTCGGCTCGCCCGGGGTAGTACCACCCGACACACAGAAAACTGACGTCAAGTAACAGTGCCTGCATTGTTGCGTTTCGTTCGGTCAGTGAGAGCGCCGGAGACTCATCTCCCCACCCCCCGTTCCACTTTCCCCTT
>MU159036.1:71327-165850 GCA_015888305.1 Antheraea pernyi
AGAATCGTACTCGCTATCGCTATTGTCACTATCGTGAACGGGTGGGATGTGATTACCAGACGCACTGTGTGTTTTAATAATATTGTCAATTACTTAAGACCTGTGTCCTGTTATATTAAACGTTACAAGCTCACAAGTTACATATAACAAAAACTTCTTGGAAATAACGTGTGTCAAAAAACCAAACAAGTCTACCAACTCACAAGTTACAAAATACAAGAATATTATATATAAGTTTACGTGAGTTACATTCATCAAACATAAAACTTTTAGATTTTACATATAAACATGTATTTTTAATCTATAAGATTTGCTATTTGCTAAATTAGTTTTTGTACCGTATTATAACATCGGTAAGATAGAAATTACGGTACGCTAACCAGTTAAGCTTATGTTAAATATAAAAACATTAAATTAATTTCATTTTATGTGGAAATAACTTATTTTACAGTCAATGAAAGGTCTCCTATTGTTCGAAACAAGTTACAAGTGTAACGTTACCTACTAATAAAACTAATTGTAACACTACTATTGTAGGCATTAATGATAAACAAAGTCACAAATAATGAAAAAGCATTTATATTACAAATGATTTTACTAGTAGTTTGTAATACATTCATTCCATTACATATGGAGTTTTGAAAAACGGATTTTGTAAAATACACTTATTTACAAGAGAAAATGCTTGTAATGCAAGGCTTGTAACGTTTTATAAACAAGGCACAGGTTTTGAAAATTTTACGTAAAATGCAATATTTTCCTAACTTAATATCAAATTTGACATATACGAAAAATATAATATAATGTTTTAAAAAGTTAAGTCGTTTATTAAGTCTGTTTACTGAAATAAAACATTTCTGTTAAACGTATCCATGACAAATGTTATCGGTTTATATCGATTTTTATGTATTATAAAGGCTCTGTAATCGTCCACTCACTCATTTCAAGGACAACAAGTTGACGATAAACAACAACAACACGTGTCGAATTCCCAATGAATCCCGTACATGTACCGAGTAAATGGGTAATTTGATTATATTTTCTTTTGTTTTGTAAATAAGTAGAATATTGGTTAAGTGATATTATAATAAGTGCCTAGGCAATGAACGACACCCATAAATATCTATCAGAGCACCTACAATTCGGGAATTGAATAAACAAAAACATAACCGACAACTCCCTAAGCAATCAATTGTTTTGACAGACTCAATGGTTTACTGCCGTCTAAATTTAGAAAGGAAATTATTTCCAACTCCTACATAGAACTAAGAATAGACCTACGTTTGTGGATTGAATTTAGCGTCTCTCAAATTTTATTTAATAAACCTTATTGGTGAAGAAGAGTATGTATCTATACTATAATATTATAAAGCTATAGGTAGGGTTTGGTTGCTTGAACGCGCTAATCTTAGGAAGTTAAAGGTCCGATTTGAAAAATTCAGTGTTAGATAGCTCATTCATATCTCATATATATCATCACGCTAAGACCAATAGGACCGGAGCAGCAATGAAGGTGGTTGGGGTTGGGGTGTCGAATAACATCATAAGATTTGAGACACCCAAGCCAACCTCACCTGCACGTGCTGCACCCTGCTGAATAACGAACGAGGCAATGGCGAAAGCGGAGTGGTAAGGTTTTACAGCCCGACTGGGTCGCAACCACCATGTATATGGCGAAAAAGCCCGTCATAGCGATTCGCTTCTGCGGGTCGCGTTTCGGGATCGGCCTATGCTAATCCAGATTTTCGCAGGCCGGCATGACAGAGGCGACCGGCGATGGATAGATTCTCTCTCGGTGGTCGCCATTGTGGCAGTCATTTTGCCGTGCTACAATACAAAAAAATAGAAAAATATTTCAAAATCGGGGTTACCGTAGGAATTATTTTAAAATATCACCTTCTTCGTAAACGAAGTCACGAATTAAATTTACCGTTAGCCCAAAGTAACTATTCCACGCGAGCGAAGTCGCGGGCACAATTTAGTTTATAATAAAACCGCACAAATATAAGTCACTATTACTATTTTAAATTTACATAAATACAGTTTTCCGAGACAACCTTAATCACAGGGCGTAATTGCTTAAAGCCCTGGTGCAAACCTTTTGCGAACGGCGATTTTTATTGGTATTATTCGCTCGCGTTGATGTACATTTAATCTATTGCCCCGGAACATTTTTTTATGGATGAAGAGTGTATTACTCGTGACCTGTTCTGTACTCCTGACAACGTGTAGGTGGATTTTCACGATGACTGATTGAATAGTTATACCGCGAAAGCATAACAAACAGAGAAGCTCACTTTCGCATTTATGTTAAGTTTGGATTCGGTCAAAATCTTTATATGAGAAAAATGAGAACTTGTTTAAAATGATATAGAAAACATAAGAAATATATAGATATATGAGAGTATAATATAGAAATGGTGTACACAATGTTTAGTAGGAAAAAGATGCCGAATAACTTAAGACACACTTATTTTTTTTTCGAACTTACTACGCTATTGACCTACCAATTTCTTAACAGCTTCACCGGACTACTAAGGCGAGTACTTAAGGCACTCAGCCGATTTTATTTGACAACCAGCTCAAGGGTGCACGGCACACCTCGGCTTGGGCTGTTGCCTGATGGTCGGCCTTGGGCCCACTCTTGTGGAACATGGGCTACGACTGGGTGCTCCGCGGCGTGCTCCCGTTCGGAGCGCGCATAATTTGTTACGCGGATGACACCCTAGTCGTAGCCCGGGGGGAAAGTTGGCAGGAGGTGGAGCGCCTGGCCACGATGGCCACAACCCTCGTGGTCGGGCGCATTCTGCGTTTGGGTCTCAGAGTGGCCCTCGAGAAGACCGAGGCCCTACTATTTCATGGGCCTCGGCGAGGGCCACCACCTGGGGCCCACATAATGGTGGAGGGTGCCCGAATCAGGGTGGGGACCCAGATGAAGTATATGGGCCTCACCCTGAACGGGCGCTGGCGGTTTGAGCCCCACTTTCAGGGGCTCAGACCGCGAATTGTGGGGGTGGCGGTGGCACTCGGCCGGCTGCTCCCCAACATAGGGGGCCCGAATACTGGGTGCCGCCGACTATATATGGGGGTCGTCTAATGTGAGAGCGCTATGCGCTGCGCAGCGCATAGTGGCTCCGGGGGCTATCAGGGGGTACCGCACTGTGGCCTCCGCGGCGGCTTTTGTGCTCGCCGGCTCCCTACCCTGGGAGCTGGAGGCGGGAGTTCTTGCCGCCGTGTACGAATTTACGGCGGCAAGAAAGAGTATCGGGGAGCCTCCGGCTCCCAGCGAGATTGAGGCCAAGAGAAGGGAGGGCCGGGAGGAGGCGAAGGAACGATGGAGGCGGGACCTGGCGGACGAGCGGTATGGACGTTACACTATTGACGCCGTCCGCCCGGTCCTGCCGGATTGGATAGGGAGACGTTGGGGCTCCCTGTCGTTCAGACTGGTGCAGGTACTCACCGGGCATGGTTGCTTCGGGTGGTACTTGCACCAGATTGCTCGTAGGGAGCCAACCGCCGCATGCCATGAATGCGGCGCTGCGGAGGATACCGCGCAGCACACCCTGTCTGAGTGTACTGCGTGGGAGGGACAGCGCCGCATTCTGACTGCGGCGGTAGGGCTGGATTTGTCGCTGCCGAGTGTGGTTTCGGCCATGCTCGGCAGCGAAGAGGCATGGATTGCGATGGCCACCTTCTGCGAGGACGTCATCTCGCAGAAGGAGGCGCTTGGAATGCGATGGCCTCCTCCTGCGAGGACGTCATCTCGCAGAAGGAGGCGGCGGAGAGGGTACGCGAAGATAACCCTCTGAGTGGCCCTCTCCGACAACGGAGGACTGGAGGGAGGAGGCGACGATTTGCCCTTCTCCTCCCTCCACCGTAGCCGGACCTGAGGGGATGGGCCGGGAGGCACATCTCCTCATTGCACAGGTGCGGTAGACGAGGGGAGGCAGCTGGTGTGTGCCCGGTCTGTCTCCCTATTAGGATGGAGCCCGGCGGCCACCTTCCGCAGGGCGGACCGTTGGGGCGGCTATCCAAGGGGAATAGCGTAGATCGATCCCTTGCCGCCCCAACAGTACGGTCGGATGGTACACCGTGGGGTTTTAGTCCGTGCAAATCGGACATAACCCATCCTCTCCCCCGAGAGGGTGGCGTATCTATAAGGGATTTCCCCACGTTAATAAAAAAAAAAAGGACCGTTGCCTGATACAATACAATTCGCGATCTATCTAAGCTAAGCTAACTTATCATACATATATGAGTTGTTGAAACATATATGTGTACCAAGTATACATACCTCAACAACTCTTATATATATTTCTTATCGGATAATTTTCTAAACTCTTTCAGTTTGATAAGGGAAAAAAACAAAACCCTTCCACTTTCATGTGTAAGCGTCGCTCCTTTCCATCTGGTACTTATATATACTCTATTGAAAATAGACTTAGTGTGCTTTAATTTTAATGATTTACTCCACCACATATTTTTCACTATTGACTATATATGCATAACATAGATAACTATTCTAATTACAGCCTTTTGTATTAATTTTCGAATTGAGAATAATTAATTTTGAGGAAAATAAATCGAAATCCGTAATCATATTTATCTGGCATATCTTTGTAATTTCTAATACACTGTGATAATAGACATTATGGATATATGGTTAAAAAGTAAGCGGAAAAGAACAAAACTAATCACTGTAGAACGAATATAAAAAAATAACAATGAGTTAATTAAAATACGTATGCATCAAAATGTTGTTTAGAATATCTCCATTTTCCTTTGAATTAAATAATAGCGCCATCTGTTGACTAGTAGCGAAGTACACAAACGAAAGTAACAAAGTTTTTCGTTAAGAATATTCATAGAATGTATTTATTAGTCTCGCTTTTATGTAGTCTCTTTGTAGTCGTACATTTGATTACAACAATAATGTAATTTAAAACAGTTAACGCTTTTATTATTTCAACTATATTTATCTCATTATATTTTGACTTGAAATTAATAAACCCAAAAATAATATTTAAAAGAAAAATAGTTCTTTGGATTAATATATTAATTAATAGTTATAAATTAAACAAAATTGAAAGTACTTTTATTGGTTTAAAATTGTCTACAATGTAAAATTTTCATGGTTCCCTAGGATATCAACGATTCTCATAAAGTTTTTTTCCAATATTATATTTCATATTATTTTATCGGTAAATCTTGTAAAATTAATATGAATGCATCATAATTGACAGTTATATAAAATATTTATAGGATTGTTCCAAATACTTAATCTAGTATGTATTACTCACACTCACTATAACTCACACAATCGTTAAATCACATTTATCTTTTACTTGCGGTATTTAATTCGTATTCAAATCAAATCAAAAATACTTTATTCAGTTTAGGCCCTAATTATTATACTACCGGTTCGGAAAACAACCCAGTCATCGAGAAGAACCGGCAAGAAACTCGATCGGGTACATTTTTTAAACATATATTTCCAATACATTATACAATGCTTTTAGTGGATGCACAGAGAGGAGTCAATTCCAGACATCACTATCATTCACATACTGATCCACTCTATAATATCCTTTTGAAACTAAAACCCCTTTGACATGGCGCTTAAATTTACAGTCCGGCAAATCGGTAACATGCTTTGGGACTTTATTGTAGAACCTAACACTATTACCCAAAAATCTATTACTAGTTTTGCTAAGTCTGAAACATGGGACCACCAGTTTATTACAGTTTTTGGTATTTAGATTATGCCGGTCTTTTACTAAATTCAGTTTTTCAAAGTTTTTCCGGACATACATTAAATTATCAAGAATGTATTGGGAGGGCAAAGTTAATCACATACTACAAAAATAGACTGACGTCGTACATTCTAGAATAAAAAAATAACATCATCGTTATGGATTCTATTAAAAGCTACTTTGTACTATAATTTAATATCATTGAATTCATAAAATGTAATCATTTTGGATCGAATTTTACTGAAATTTCGTATACTTTCAATCTGTTTTCATTACATTATTCTTAACGGTAGATATGTTTTATATTTATTTTAAAATTATTACATTACATTTTGTAGCAGGATAAAAACGTATCTGAAGATATAACATCTATAGGTAAATATTAAACCAACCTTAAGTTGTCGATTGTTGTCTACGTCAGCGGCCAAGAAGGCACTTTCTTTTGTTCGCACACAAAGGGCAGTGTTCAAGGGCGCCCCAATGGCTGTCTGTGCTTGTTTGTATAGCCACCAATATCACAGATTAGAGACATCGTTCTCTATTGTACTCTGTTTATATCTTTAAGGTTAAAGCGCCACCGTCGCAAAAGAAAACAAACGTTACACAATTTTGTTCTGTATTACTTGAATAGATGGCGGTGTACTATTTTTATCATATAGTTATTCAATCTTGAAGAACTTAATAATCAATTTGCTATTGTTTTCCTCTTATACTAACTCGACATAATGAATATGCAGTGTATATATTATTATGATAGATATATATTAATAGTGAATAAAGTCACGTATTTATCGTCAAATGCTGTTCTTATATCATCCAATAATAATTATTATCACTCCGAAAAGTACATTAAGTCTCTAGGTCAAACTTTTTAGAGTAAGGCCAATATATATGCAATTGCAGTTATAGGATAAACTTTATCGAATAATATTGGCAAAAGGCTACATGACCTAGTCGTTGCATGAGCCAAGTTAGCACTACTTACGACCTAAAAAGCGCTAAGTGACCTAATGACCTTAGTAAGAACTACACGCAAACAAATGCACAAACTGTTGTAGAAATCCGACTAAATTATTAGTAAACATTGACGAATATGAAGAAAATTAAAATTTTAAGCAGCCTCATCCAAATTTAAACCTTTAACAACTTAGAAGAAGAGATTAAATAAGTAAATTGATAAACTTGTGATTATCGACAATATTGTCTTAATTTTATTTCATTTGTAAAGAATAATACGTGGTGTTGGTTCAAAATAACTATGAGAATAAAATTATATGTTTTTAATTTGATTTTATTTAAAAAACAGTCGACGCATTCTCAAGTACTGCCGACAGAAGTGTAAACTCAAAAGAATGGAATTCTCTGAAAGAATGGTGTCCTCTTTTGAATTTTTAAATTAATTATGGTGCGGTTTATTTCAATTTCATAATTAGTACATTGAAATTATTAGCATCAGTCTCTCTTTCACATCTATTGGCACTCCGAATACTAATTATATATGTTTTATAGAGTTCATTAATTCATCAAATAATGAGATGATCATATGATGGGCTACATAATCTCAATAAAAAATATCAATATTAGATGTTCACGGGCTCTTATACTACGCGTCTCTAGTCTGACGTAAACCGCGTAAGCACAATACGTACGGTCACGCTTACTAGCATGTCATGACGCGAAATTATAAACTTATCTCCTGCCAAAAATACCTCTTGACGCGCCTAAATTAGTTTTCAATTCTATAATAATATACGTAATTCGTCTCAAATCAAATCAAAAATACTTTATTCAGTTTAGGCCCTAATAAGGCGCTTATGAACGTCAAAAATTACCACCGGTTCGGAAAACAATCTAATCATCGAGAATCGGTAAGAAACTCGACGACCGGGTACACTTTTTAACATATATATTTCGAATACATTATACGTTACAATACCGTTTTTAGTGCACAGAGAGGAGCCAATTCCAGACGTAACCATCGTTCACGTAACGACTTCTAATACATTGCAATGAAGGCAATTGATATATATTAATTAATGAAATAATTAATATATCTTTGTATACAACATGTGATTTATTGTTAACGTGTACGTCTGTATTGTGACATAAAAAAGAACATGAACACGTGAGATGAGTCGATATATGGGTATTTTATGCGAGTCGTTTAGCGTCTCACTCATTATCTCCACGTTTCTGAGCACTTTGCAAGTGATTTATTTTTCTCGTATGTCCTCCACAATGTTAACCATTTTATAAATGACGTCGCTGTGCAATATATTAGTAACTAAATGTCTGACCTGACAATATTTAACCTGATATTTAACAATTTGAGTTTTAATACTCCAAGCTTTATTTCCTGGACAGATTAAAAATACTTACTTTATTGGAAATAAAATATTTTTATACATTACCTGATAATTAAACAAATATGTTGTAAAAATATTTACCAACACTTAAATTTAATTTATGAGTTTTTATGTTGCTAACGCAAGCCAAAGTAACTCTTTTTATAACCACGCATTGTGTAATCAAGTTAAACCGCAAATTTAAGTTATACATAAATTTATACGAAACGCTACATGAATGTATTAGATATTTAATTGTTTTTCAAAACCAACAAGAAAATTTTCCCATGTTATCTCAGTTCTGGCAGACAGGAATCATCACAGGGATCAATCACCTTTACGCAGGTTTCAAAAATATCCTATAAACGTACAATGATAATTTGTGCAGAAAATAAAGACAGAAACTAAAATAAATACTGTGTAGTCGGTGTCGGGTCACGTCTGTGGGTGGGCGCTGAGAATCGAAGGGCAGGGTGTGGGGTGTGCGGACATGCGGGGGTGACGCGGCTCACTTGCCGACTGGCAGTGCTCGCCCGACCCCAAACCCGTGCGGATGTCCTATTAGACAAGCCTCTCACACCAGTTTCCATACAGAACTCAGCTCCGTTACATAATACCTCAAAAGGGCACATTAGACGAAATAGTGATAAGGCTTCTTTCTGTGATCAATATAAATTTTGCACGTTTTACAAGCGTAGTTAGTTTAGAGTTACGTAAGCCGCCGCCGTCCACGAAGCTTTGCTTGCCACCGCTTATTGTGATATTCGGTTGTGATATTTTATTCGTTTAGGCTAGCTTTTTGCTCTTAGTGTCGATGTTTATTGTTATAATAGATATTTGTAGCAAGTTTATGTAACGGAGGTGTTTTGAGCCGCCGTTTGCTTTGTGGAAATTGACTGTTACTTGTTGATTGGGGCATCATTATCTCTTCGAGTTATTTGGGTCGTGTTAAGGTTTGGGTGAGTGTGGAGTGCTAAATCGGGTTAGAGTCGCGCGATACTTGTTGATATGGTGACGATGCGCGCGTAGCGCTCCCGAGTGTGGCTCGTCACGGATTCGCACGGCTGGTGGCGGCGCGCCACGCCATCTGGCGGCTGCGGCGCTCCGGCTCGCAGCCCGCACAAGACTCCAATGACCACGAACAGACCAACCACTTGTACGTTCCTTCTCTGTCTCTTCTCTCATTGTCTGTATTGTAAGCTTCTGTTTATCATTCACACCAATCCTCATTTTTGTTTCATTATATCTTTTGCTGGACTCCGTATCTTCGGACAAAGTATCACCGGGTTTCATTTGGTTGCGAGTGTCAACAATATTTTTTAAACGTTTAGTACGCTAGACAACTTAATTGCCTGATTATTCAATACTTGGTAATAATTCTGTCAAATTTTTTGAATTGATATTACTCAATCGACATTGATCATGAAATTTGTACGTAAACTGTTATTTTCTCATTAAAATAGGTACTATACGAATAAACCTCGGTTAAAAAGCAGCCATGGAAGCCGGGTATTTGCGTAGAGTCCAGTAAAATCTATTTTCAGCGTCGCTCCCTTATATTATTTTTGTTCCTCTTCGCCCACCGGTAGTTCGATCCCGCTTTACATTTCCACTTTTCACATTTCACATTGCAGCCGCGGTTTCTGTGCCGTTTGCATCGTCGACTCGTACATGAATGCCTATCATAATAAATGTTATTCCCACAAATGTTGTTTTATTTTGCGTTTAATGTCACCCACCGACCAAATGTATGCTTACTAGTTAGTTAATGTGTAATTGATGTTTAGAAATCATACTTTAGTTACGCTCATACATTGTGCCCTGTTTGCAAAGAGCTTAATGGTTTTGTATGGCGATGGAGCGGCAACTTCTACTATTCCTCAGGCACACCTGAAGCACATTACAGGCACAAGTATGCGATCGTTTAAGAAGGAGCAAATTCACTTCCAGAATTTACATACTACAATTTGCTGCTATATAATCACTAATGGAAATGCCAGATTGAGAGTAAAGAACAGGACTAGTATTAATGGATAAAACATATCAATTAAGATGTATTATACAACGAATTCTTTATATTGTGGGATTAATGAAGCTATAGATAGCTTATGAGTATTAGACTGGATGCTAAAAATTATAATATTTTCGATGCTCTCTGAAAAGCTTCCTTTTGATGAAAAAACGCGAGAGGTCTTTCTCTATTAAAACACTTGCCGCAAGACGATCTAAGTTGGTGTCGTATTAAGTCATATTTTATCTTTCATGATAAATGTTAAAAGGCTATTATAGGGTGAACCAGTATGTGAACGATGGTGATCTCTGAAATTGACACCTCTCTCTGTGCATTTACTAAAAGCGATCGTAACATTAATGATTTTTTTAATAAATATGTTTGTTAAAAAGATAAATCTGGTCGAATTTCTTGCCAGTTATTCTCGATAAATGGGTTGTTTTTCGAACCGATGGTAGTTTTAACGTTTATAAGCACTTGCTTAGGGTCTAAATTGAATAAAGTACTTTTGATCTTCAGTATAGTAATACCGGTGATTAAAATTAATATTGCTGGGTATTTTTATTACTGTCCAAAGTATCGATATAAAAATTTAGACAATCACATGGATAACATCCAATCAGTTTTAGACCTCATAATTTCTGAGAACGATGGTTACACGGCGTGTTATTAATAAAATATTGTCATTGAGAATTTGTACGTAAAATCTGTAATCGGAAAGTAAATATATAACTTAGCATTAATATGCAAACATCCCTGTATTATAGATATATAAAAAAATAGCGGGCACGGCGGACGTTGTCCTTGCTTGATAATAAAAAAATCCTAAAATTCAACTGCAGCGCCACCTACCGGGCCCAATCGTGAATCAAAACTATTCTTGAATCCATTTGAACACTCACAAAAAGTTCTTTAAAATCTGTCCAGCCACTTAGGAGAAGTTCCATAGGATACACACGGACAAAAGATTTTTACAAGGTGAAAGGTTAAAGACTCGCAGTATTCTAATATATAATACTTCATGGTCACATTTAACATATAAAAAAATAATAACAAAGCAAATATTAATAAAGAATAAAGAGAACCTAAGTTAAAGTTTGTTCTAAGACTTTCAAAAGTATAAACACAATCGTAATAAGCTTAGGTGCAATGACCGGTGCCGCAAGTTGTAAGGGGCAACCCGGGGTTAATAACCCTCGATAATAAAACGGACAATAAATCTTTTTCTCTTGTTCATACGTTCACTTTCGAGTGAAAGAGAAATCACCTGACAGTCATTGTGCTTTAACATAGACGCGTGTATATTTTTTGTATTTTTCTAGATAATTAGGTCAAATATTAATCACCTGTTTTTTTTATTGATTTAGGACGAGAATTGAGTGCAGAGTACCCACCGTAAATAGTGCTACTGTCTAAACTTTCAGCCTGTATATATAAAGAAGACATACAAGCTCACAAGTACATAGTGGTAGTACTCTTTTGTGGAGTAGCGATATATTTAGAAATCATGAATACATTTTTATTAATGAATGTATCCACCATGAATATGAGAAATGTATTCAATTAATTCATAAAATTAAGGTCACAGAGCGAGTAGTTCCATAGGGGAATAATATTTTATGTCAGCTTAATAAATGCCTACTTACTTAATGAAAGGAATTTTTGGGTTGGAAACTTAGTTCTGCCGTAATATGTTAATGTAATACAATATTCATATTGGAGATTAGTTGTGTACGCGACTCCGACAGCGTGAAACCTAATGTAACAAAAATAGTGGGTAATAAAATCATCTGAAAGTATTAAGTTATCTACTTTTCTCTCGAACTTAAGTCGCATCGTCATTAAAATTACAATAACTTTTGATAGAATAAACGGATTTGAATGAAGCTAAAACTAAATGTTACTCGAGGATATGTTTTATGGTTTGCTTGGTGAAGTTTTATCGTAAACGCAGTACTTTAGAAGTGATGCGTGTTCAAAAAAACAGACAGACATTTCTAAAAACGATTGAAATGTATTTTATTACTTGTGCCAAGACACATGCAACAACAATGACATGCAAAGACTGAGAAGCTGATAACTGCTACTTCGTCTATGTCGGTTATCTATATATTAATACGTGAAGCCTAAATTTTGTATCCCTTTTTAACAAAATTGGGCGAACGGATGAACGTGAAATTTGGCTTAGTTAAAGTTTATATGGAGTAGAAGTGCAGAAAGTTATTTATTGTATATAAAATGCATTAGAAGTACATTAAATTAATTAAATTATGCATTACTCACACTACTGCTTCAATTTTACACAACATATACACACATGTAAATAAAAAAGATATTTTGACATCTGTCAATAAATGACTTCAAAAAAGGTTGTGAAGGAGGTTGCTATGCTCAACTGTATGTATTATTTTACTCTTACGTTCCAATTAACCTTTTTCATTCTACATTCAACAATGATATTAATCCTAATAAAATTCAAACTTAAAAAATCAATGAACTATGGTCGAATGTCGACCACTGGGCACCCACTAGTTATCCTAATAATGTATAGTACAGAGGAACAATATAAAATTCACACCGCTTACCCCTTTTCACAGAACGCATAGTGCGTATAACGATCGTAGTTTCTTAAAACCTTAATATTAAATTAAGCTATTGTTATAATCTTTTTGTATCTGATACAAGTGGCTATAAAGTGAAACAAAAACATATTTTGTGCTAAAGGGCAGCAAACAGACAGACTGCCCATGTGATGGTAAATGGTTACCGTCGCCTATGGACATCTGCAATACCAGGGGTATCGTTGTTGCGTTGCCGCCCTTGAAGCGTGTGTCAATTCCTAGATCAAAATATATCCAGTAGTTGAACGAAGCGAGCTATCTGATACAAGTGGCTATAAAGTGAAACAAAAACATATTTTGTGCTAAAGGGCAGCAAACAGACAGACTGCCCATGTGATGGTAAATGGTTACCGTCGCCTATGGACATCTGCAATACCAGGGGTATCGTTGTTGCGTTGCCGCCCTTGAAGCGTGTGTCAATTCCTAGATCAAAATATATCCAGTAGTTGAACGAAGCGAGCCCAACCTCTATAATTTTATTTATATAGATCAATTATATAAATATATACTTATATTACACTGCTATTACAATACTGTCGTAACTAACAGGATCCAGGAAAAACTGATTTCTCGCTATCTACTGAGAGTTCTTTGAAACTAAGTATTTTTTATTGAAAATTAGACTAATAAAAATGCTTTATGATGTAATCTACATGACAAGTCTTTAACCGATCGCTCTTTTTTGAAATAGATGATCGAATCGATCGAATAATGCAATATTGGTGGGACATGAAGACTTTGTAGTACATTAAAAGTTTTTATTTATTTAAGCTATTTCGCCCTTCAGTTTAGATATATATATATATATTTACTAGCTGTAACCCGCGGCTCCGCACGCGCTTTTACAGAAAAGCTTTTTCAAAAACATTTGTAACTACGACACGCACGTCAACTGTTATATGTAACGTGTACATTAGATATAAGAATGCAAATAGTATATCGAATGGTATGGGGTTTATCATCGGCAACATACCTGGAACTTCAACCTACTATATACCAAACTCAGTGCTCAATAACACTATATAAGAAAGTAATGCAAATTATAAGCTATACATTATGGAACAATATATCTTAAATCCTTTATTATATAGATATCATATGTCCGTATTGTCGATATACTTAACTTATTCTTATACGTTGCTATAATCACAGAGTTATGTAGAAGCAAACGCGGTAAATAAAACAATATAGCGGCCAAATTGACCAAAAAGATGATATAATTCTTATTACATACAGATATATGACTTTAAATTATGTATATTTATTCTTAGAGTCCAGTAAGGCACACGTCTCACGCGGTTGTAACATATTTTTGATCAATTTCACACGGACGAATGCACAGGTAGCAGTTAATCACTACATAGTACCATTGTACCAATTCAAATAAAAAAAGAACCATTAAAATCGGTTCACAATTGACGAAAATATCGGTTAACATACATAAAAAAAATACATACAATCGAACATAGTAACCTCCTCCTTTTTCGAAGTCGGTTAAAAAGAAAGTCCTCTGTCAGTTTATCTATTCACGATAAAGTCAAAAACGACCATTTTCATGCCATTTTCACCAGTAGATAGAATGATGATTCATGGGGACGGTTTAGGTATACTTTGTCAAGGTTTTCATTTTATTATCGGGGCGGGACAACGTCTTCCGAGCCCGCTAGTTATCTGTCCGTAAAAGCCCCGTGGAAGTCGGTCCAACCAATTAGGAGATAGTAGCATATTGCGGATGAAGTCTTGAGTAACAAAATAAAATAGTCTAAGTTACTTCTTATAAGATGAGTTATCTGCCAGTGAAAGTCCCGTGAAAATTAGTTCAAGCATTACGGATATTCCACTGCAGCCGAAGGTGATTAAAAAATCTAAATTACTTTTTATGAGGTCTGCTATCTACCAGTGAATACCCCGTGAAAATCGGTCCAGCCATTTTGGAAATAGCCATGCGGACGAAACCGCGGACAAATAAAATAGAATATGTCAACCGCTATAATTTCGGCTATCTGGCAGTAAAAAATAAAATTCCCGTTAAAATAGGGCCAGCCGTTTTGGAGATTACCCGCAACAAACAAACAAACAGAGAAAATATACTAATATACAAATATAGACCAAGTTTAAAGAAAACATTTTTTTGGTCATTTGTAGTCATATCCATTCATCAAAAAGTTGTTATTTTAATTGTACATACACAAATTTTATTTTTATAATACGTAATAGAGAACAAATAAAAAATTAGAAATGAATGTAGTATAAACTTTTTGCGTAGGAAAACATAATAAACTTCGAAAATGTTTGCGATAGAAACTTACCACGTTACTATAGCAACGTATATGATACTAACGCTAACGAAATCTTTATTTGAACAATTTTGTTCTGTGATTATGAAGACTAAGAAGATAATAATGATGGATAAAATAATGTACGAAATATTATATAGATGATTTGGCGCTTATGCCTTTATTGTAACTTGGATATGGAAGAAAATTGACTAAATAATATATAAGAAATACCTATATTGACAACTTCAGAATTGGCAGTATCGATTAGTTCCTTCGCCTGTCCTATTGAACGAATATTATTACTACTACTAACGAAATCTGTCAAAAGGAAAAAAGTATCCGATTTTGAAACATTCTTCATTGGTGCTCTGCTTCTATTGGTCTTAGCGAGATGATATATATAGCCTATAGCCTTCCTCGATAAATGAGCTATTTAAAACCGAAGGATTTTCTCAAATCGGAATGGTAGTTCCTGAGATCCTAGCGTTCAACCAAACAAACAAACAAACAAACAAACTCTTTAGCTTTATATATTAGTATAGATATAGATAAGTGTTTTACTGACAGGTAGGTTATCACTGTTTCTATTAAGATTAATTAAAATCAATTGACGGAATTTTCGGGTTACGACGATTTTGTAATAGCAGTGCGCTATACCATATTATATGATATTTATATTAAACTAGCTGACCCGGCGAACTCTGTTCCGCCTTAAAGGCAATAAATAATCAAATTTTGGAATTTATTAAGTTCAATTATTGTTCCTGTATTTTGGTGCATAGGTTGCACTCTTCGGTTAAGTATCTTGTGATACACGACATTTTTATTTTATTATCAGGCGCAAAAACAAACAACGCAGATGGTCTCACAAACTTTCAAGGATTGGACTTGTGATTTGTTGATGGTCATGGCCAATGCAAGACGGATCGGAAATTTAAGTCTTTTAAATTCAAACAACATATCTGTTGGGATCGTCGGGATCCTCGGAATGAGAACTTCTTCATCTTTGAATTTTCCTTTGAGTATTGTCGCGTAAATTACATTGTTCATCAATTTTCTAACCACTAAACGCGTACCGTTGCACAGTTTTGGTTGGTTTATGTTTCGAAGCATGATTACTACGGAGCCAACCTTCAGGCGTAAATTGTGCGGTGGTAAGCCATGCACATCCAAGGAGTTTAAAAAAGGATAGTTGCTGGCTTCATCTTCATTTGTGACGCAGTCAATAGATTTGAATGAATGCATTGTTCCAATGATATTATTCTAAATTATGTAGTTAAATTAACGTTTAACGTTTAATTAACGTTTTTCATTACGTTTGTATTACAACGGCCATTGGCCCAATGCTAACGCTAGGATGGAAGCTGTAATCATTGCTGCAATCGTATTGAAACGCTGCTCGATTCAAATCAGCACTTGACAAATCTCTTGTTCTGCGTCGAAATTCTGCGTCGAAAATTATCTATTTGTTGACTTCTGTTGTTCGCTCGACAATTTTACACTGACAACCGAGCCGTTTCACGGGCTGCCTCACTTTGCTCTTGTGATTGAGAAGCACAAAGTCGATCCATACTAACGCGGCGCTCTTCACGTGCAATTTCTTGTTCTTCTTCAGTCCTTTAATTTGCAAAGTTTCGTATCCTTCTTGCATTACGGCTTTGTCGGGAAAGATTCGATCGTCTTGGTCGCGGCATTGTTAATTATACTTCACTTCACTTTTTATTTAATTGGCTCCATCATTACATTATGATTGTTAATGATAATTTAATGAGATTATTGATTTCTTATTATTTATTTATTTAAATATTGATTTGTTACAAAAATAAAATGATCAACCATACATCCATAGACAAAATAACTTGGCTGCCATTTGCGTTTTATTATTCCAAGTTAGATGCGTTTTTGTTATACCACGTTTTATAGTGACTGACGTTTTATGTCAAGTCACATGGAACGCTGTCGAACGGGATAAACAATAAACGATAAATATCCTATGTCCGTCTCCTGGCTCTAAGCTACCTCCTCACCAATTTTCAGCCAAATCGGTACAGCCGTTCTTGAGTTATAAATAGTGTAACTAACACGACTTTCTTTTATATATATAGATTAAGCTTAGAAGTAAAGTCACTAAGTTGAAATATAAATGGTTTTATATTTAAACGAAAACTCGGGCTATGAAGTAACCAAAATGGTCTACACCTTTGTTATTTAATACAGGATTAAATATCAATAGCCTTCGAAAGTAAGTTGTACATTAAAGAAAAAACGACCTTGTCCTGACCTTGACCAGTAACACGGTAAGTCGAAAATTTCCCTGTGATTTCCGAATCGCGTGTTACAAATGAACACGGTACATGGATTTTGGCGAACCATGTATGACTTGCATACGCGAATAGATCTCAAGATTTATTGTCGTCTTTATCTTTGATATATATCTGTCTTTAAATATTCAGTAATATGGTGAATTCAGAATTATATAGAAATGAATTATGAAATTAACAACAATATTTCAATAATCTATACTATCTGTACTAAAATTATAAAGAGGTAAACTTTTTGAGTTTGTGACGTTATAGGGGGTAATCTCAGAATCTACTAAACCGATTTTGAAAATTCTTCTACCATTAGAAAGCTACGTTATTTGTGAGTGTCATAGGCTATATAATAACCCGAAAAATGAAAAGACTTTTCTGTGGTAGTCAAATTTGCAAAGCCGGAGATAAAACGGTTGAACGAAAACGCTTCTTACGAACGCTGACTTAACGATTAGAGATATATGATTGAGTTCTAGAGAAAATTTGTAGAGCTTGTTAATGCCTACAAAAAAGTCGGTGATAGCATATGTCTAACTTCAAAGTTTTTGTTTATTATCACGGCGGGACAACGTCCGCCGTGCCCGCTAGTATAATATATTTTAAATCTCTTGTTCAAAATTATATTGTTTAAAGAGGATATTGAAAAGTACCTCTTGATGTATACCATACTTTCTTTCTTTTTTCTTTTAAAAGGAGTTTGTATACAATTTTTATTTGTAATAATGTTACACATATATCACTTTTCATGAAATCAAACTCAACTGGATCAATTTATATGGTCATCTATTATATTATCTCATTTAATATTCATACTAATATTGTAATGCAAAAGTCTTCGTTCAATACAGAAACAAGACAACAGCTCGATTTTTTATATATCTTTATATATATTCTTCTGTGCGTGTGTACGTCACTGAACTCCTCCTAAACGGCAGGACCGATTTTGATGAAATTTTGTGTGCGTTCCAGTGGATCCGAGGATGGTTTAGATTCACAATTGAACCCGGTAGATGGCGTTTCGGTTGACTTTTAGGATTTTTTTTATTATCATATATATATTTTTTATGTCCAGAGAGACTCTGTTTGGACCAATACGCTAATGATACATTAACGCCAGCATACGAAACTGTACTTCACCATATCGCCGTCAACACTGTTACCGTTAACAGTGGTAATACACATACAAAGACAGTTCGCTCGTCACTACGTTACATTGGAAGACTTTTATATAGTTTCTTGTGTAAAACTTTAAATATATACAAAACTGTACATTGTGCTCGCCGCGTTGCTCCTATTTTAATATTCATGTGTGAATTACATATCACGTGCTGAACAATAATTCATAGACGGCACTACTTAGAAGTCATGATCGAGTCTCACAATTCTTTGCCTGTTATCGGTTAGAGAGGACCCTGCGGTGTTATCGGGAGTTTGCTGCCTACATCACTATATCGCCGTTACAACGGCCGAATTAAATAACATTTTGCGTCCGCTTCTACAGACTTTTTGTCCCGGAAATATACATAATTGCAGCGTATTGGATTAAAATGTGAGAGAAACTGAGAGGCACACTTAACGTATAATAATTGTGAGAAAACAAATCGTTCAACACCACGTTTAAACGCTTCCTATAATTGAGAAATCCAGTCTTGGCTTTAATTGTTATCTATTATAAGTTACTAGCGAGACCGGCAGACTTTGTCCCGCTCTGATTATAAAAAATTCCTACACAAATTATACACCGAAACTTTCCTCGTGAATCACTTTATCTACTAGTGAAATGGCATGAAAATTCGTTCAGTAGTTTTTGAGTTTATAGCGAAGAAACAGACTTTGTTTTATACTATGTACTGATTATATTGTATATGCAACAATATATGTATGCTGTTGGATTTCCAAGCAAATAAATAAAATAATGAATGGATTCTAGTGTAACTGTGACACAGAAGTTGATTGCGTCCTGGTATAGACGATGAATATTTCAACAGTAGATCAAACTTTTCTGGTTTCTCACATGATAAGAGATTCGTTTCTCTTTTATCCAAATTCATTATAATATTTCGTATCAATAACCAAAAGAAAAAAGTAGGTAATTGGTAACTTAATTGTACTTTTGTTGTGGATGAAAGAACGCAATGTCCTTTTTTGTACGTCCGACAACGTGTATACAAAATTTCACTATAATCGATCAAGTAGTTAGTGTAAATTCGTACCAGATAAACATACATACATGGGTAATAAACAACCATACTTTCGCATTTATAACATTAGTTAGGATTTTCCACGTTCCTGTATATGCAGTACGAATCAATTCGCAATATAAGGCTTTATAAAGACTTCGCGGAGGCGGTGGGAGCATCGTGTGGGAGTCGGAGAAAGGGTTCGCGTGGGAGTTACGGTTTGCAATCGACTCACGTAGACGAAACGGTCCCAACCGTATAAACTACGATGCCTAGTTCAATTTAAAAATAGAAAGTGCTTTTAGATATAGATTTTCGATAAATATATGACCATTTAAGCTTGAATTTATTTTAAGCTGTTATCTCACTTGGTTGCCAACAATAATGGTATATACAAAGAGAATAAACGTAGTATTTAGATAATATTTTAACAGTTACATATTATATGGTATGAATCTAAAACGTTTAATCCCAACTAATAATATAAATGTGATTGTTTGTTTGTTACGCTTTTACGCATAAACTACTCAACCGATCTTCATGAGGTATCATTCATCGATTTTCATGGTGGTAGAGCCACGCTGAAGCTATTACTGGTGTCAGCATGAATGGGTCGGCTCGCCCGGGGTAGTACCACCCTCTCATAGAAAACCGACGTGAAGTAACAGCGATTGCATGTTGCGTTTTGTACGGTCAGTGAGAGCCCCGGAGACCCATCTCCTCACTTCCCCCTAACACAGGCTGGCAACGTACTTGCGACTCCCCTGGTGTTGCTAGGGTCTATGGACGGCGGTGATCACTTACCATCAGGTGATCCGTCTATTCGTTTGCCTCCTATAATATAAAAAAAACATAATTGTCTCATTTGATTAACGTTAATAATTGGCATGCCACGTTTCAAGTTTAAGTTTGCTTTTTCACGTAAAAGAAGTCACTGGGATTGAAATAGAGAAGTTGGATCTCGATATTGTCGATTTTTTTTAGTATTTTTTGTCGGAAACAATAGTCTATGCACGGCGGTGATCACTTACCATCAGGTGACCCGTCTGTTCGTTTGCCTCCTATAATATATAAAAAAAGAATTTACGCTACATAATCTATTATAAGGAAAATTTGCTTTTACGTTGTCAAGGGATATAAGTAACTTTTCATACAGAAGACCAATACTGTTCCCTAGATATACATCAAGTCTATATTGATGCGGGCAAAGTCGCGAGGAAAATCTAATATAATATGTATTTGAATAATAAAAAAATAGAAAAACATTGAAAGCTACAACATCGTAGCGCGTAGGCGAAGCACGTAGCGAGCACCCACACTCTACGAAGTGCCGGAATGAAGGTACGAGCAAAACCCTCTTCAAGTTTTCATTTTAATAAAACATTGTGTATAGAATTATTAATACGAATTTAATTATTCCAGAGCGAGTTTACTGTTTTATTTTACAATAGTATAAATGTAAACTAGATTACAACGATAGTTTGTAGATGAAGGGTGATAGTAGCAATTAGATAATTGCAATTAGGTAGTTTATTTTCTTTATTTAAAAAAATCTACACAGCTTGTATATAAAGAAATATTAAAAAAGTGGATACGCTCACGATGTTTCATTACATATATGTTTATAATTTATTAATTAAGGAGAAGGTCAACATGGTACCATTTAATCAGAAACAAAATGTTTTTTTCCGAGGGATAGATCAAACTACATTAACGCGTGTGTAATTGCGAACAAACGAACAAATAAATGTAAATGCAACTGCTAATAATAATAATATATATTATTTTTAAATGATTAATTAATAAGTTGATAAAACGGTAATATTCTTTGGAAAAATTCAGGTTTTTTTTCTACAGCATATTAAACTTACAAGTTTGCATTATATTTTAATATTTCATTCACAATATTAACAAACAATTTCGATAATATTTTATGTATTTTAAAAATAATGCCTGCCTATAAGAATATACTACTCGGAAAGAGGTCAATTCCACAGGAAAAGTACGGACTTCATCACCACGCTAACCCACAATGTATTGAAATTCACAATTGTGAATTTTTACATACGGGGCGTTTTACGCGAAATCGGATGGTTGGAATCTGTTTTACATCCTCAATTTTGTGATATGTTTTAGTACCCCTCAAAATACCGCACCTCGTAAATTTTGAGACTTTAATAATTCGTTCCAAATATATCGAATTTTCAAAGAACAAATACTGCTTTTAATATGAAACATCTATAGTAGAGGGTAAATTGACTGATTTTTGGCGTGGTGTGTATGTGTGTGTGGTGACACGATTCCATACACAAGCGACTGTGCACAATCTCTCTTGCCGCACTGAGCTCGCATACCTATAGCGTAATTCGAGAATTTGAGATTCGTTCGATTCGAATAATTTCGATGCTTCACATCTGCCAGGCGTCCCGTGACGGCTCATTTTTGTTGATGCTTTTTATTCATAACTACCTAAAGATTTTCCAAATTCTACCTTTATTTTTTTTAATATTTTTTCATAGTCTATAAATAATAAAAAATAGCATAGCATAAAATAATATGTACTAAAGAAGATTTTGCCATGTGTTCAGGTTTCCTCCAGATGTTTTTTGTCACCCTCAGCCGTCAGTACTACTAATTTAGTATATTGTACGCAATTTCTTCGTTGGTAATCGTCAGGGCATTGACCTACAGACATCGAATCGATATTCCGCCATTCAAACCACTCCAGTATGATGATTTTAATATATTTTCAATCTGTTTATTATTTTATTACTTACTTTTGTTGACAAATAATTCCATTTCAAGAAAATGTATTCTCTACTAGCTTTTGTTCAATGCTTCGCTTGCTTTAATTTGATTATATTGATTTTATCTATCTCGCGGGAACAGTGAACTTTTCTGGATGAACGGTACCTTTAAGATACCTTTATATATTTATAAGTTCAAACACCATATAAAGCAGGTTTTAATGTACAAAGGCTATTTTATATAGTAGATCAATATGTGAAGGATGGTGACGTTTGGAAGTGACACTGTATTTGTGTTCGCTAAAAACGAATGTAACAATATACGTCTATAAAAATATGTTGTGCTATGTTATGTATAATGAAAATATAAACCAGATCGAGTTTCTTGCCGGTTCTTCTCGATGACTGGGTTGTTTTCCGAACCGGTGGTAGTTTTGACGTTCATAAGTGGCCTATCAGGGCTTAAATAGAATAAAGTATTTTTGATTTTGATTTTCATTATTTCTTGGCAACGTGACGTGACAATCCTTGATAACGTGCATGCAAATTTTTTTGACGATCAATTGATAAGTTAAGTTGTGAATGCGTAACTAACAAATAGACTCACATTCGCAATTATAAGATTTTTTTAAATTAAAAAGAAGAAAAATATGTGTAAAATAGTTACAGAGTAACAATTTATACTTTGTAACGTACTAGCAAACGGGAAGGCGGTTATAAAATCTACAAAACTTAATCCATCATACACTTAAAGTTTCCTTCAATACTTCGTGCTAACGACCGTAGCGAAGCTTATATTCTCACGGTACCCCTTTTACGTTCACATACCTTTTAAGGAAATTGTTTCGTGAACTTAATATTAAACTTTGTTAAGACTTGGAATCTATTAGGGTGTATATAATGCATTATTTAAACGATTCAGACCCTTGCTTTATTGATTTAGAGGCTTTTTGTCCTTTTCAGTTAGTACTGAAATGATTATACAACAATTATGAAACGTTTTTAGAAATGGATAAAGAAATAGAAAGAAGAATCTAGAAAGCAACTAATAGGACAGAAAAGGTTTTGGGGTGTAAGGGGTGTCGAATAACATCGAAGACTTGAGACATCCAAGCCAACCTCACCTGCACGTGGTGCACCCTGCTGAATAACGAACGAGGCAATGGCGAAAGTGGGCTGGTAGGGTTTTACAGGCTGACTGGGTCGCAACCACCATGTATATGGCGAAAAAGCCCGTCATAGTGATTCGCTTCTGCGGGTCGCGTTTCGGGATCAGCCAGTGCATATCCAGCTTTTCGCAAGCCGGCAAAATAGCGGCGACCGGCGATGGATAGTGTGTCACTCGGTGGTCGCCATTGTTTTTGGATTGTACTGTGCTTACCATCAGGCACAGTGCAGTCATTTTGCCGCGCTACAATTTAAAAAAACACAGAAAACAGGAATAATAATAATAATAGAAATCTATACTAATATTATAAAGCTGGAAGGTTTGTTTGGTTGAACGCGGTAATCGTGTCTCTATTTTGAAAAATTCTTTCAGTGTTACATAACTCATTTATCGAGGAAGGCTATAGGATATATATCATTACGCTCAAGCTAATAGGAGCAGTGTAACAATAAAGAATATTTGAAAATCGTTTTTCTTTTCCTTTGAGAGCTTCCGCTATGTGTTCGCGTTAGCCCAAAGTAACTATTCCACGCGCACGAAGTCGCGGATAGAAGCTAGTGTATAATAAAGCCAAACTAAAGTTAATCACGGGTGTAAAAATTTATACAAAAAAAAAACCATTAAATTAAAATTGCCACAATTGACGAATAAATATTAAAAAAGCATACGATCGAACGTTTAATCTCCTTTTTTTAAAGTCAGTTAAAGGAAAAATCACTTCCGATAAGGAATAATGTGAAAAGAATCCTTCATATTGGCAATAAACCGTGAGACATGCTAATGCCTCTAAATTTCAAATTGAGAGCCATCATCAATGTCTATCGATTGCTCCTAAACTGTAAACATTATGTTTTCATATGTCTTCTATAAAACCATTTCATTCACAGTTTGCAGTAGAAGACTTTGGTGGAAATTTATGTAAATATAGGTACAATTAGCGCTAGGAATTGTACGGAACTTATCGGGTTGTTGATTCTATTCTAGGCTGGTTCTGCGATTCCACCACAATCACCACACAACATATATACTGTCGTCCCGGTAAATGTTCATAAATAGAAAATCCAATAAATCACAATTTTTTATAGATTTTGCGTAATTGCGTGCGGGCGCTTGGATTGTTAGCCGTAGAAGAGAGAAGGCGGCGCGAGCGGCGATTTGCGTTCCGTTCTTTTGGGAAGGGAAGGGGTTGTATAAACTACATAGATAATAAATAGCGTGCGAAAGTATAGATAAAATATGCGGAATGCGGAAGAGGAAATAATACACATAAAAATTAAGACATGGCGTTACCAGACTTTATAGTTAAGTATTTATATTTGTTAAGTATTTTGTCTACAAATATTATCATAAACAATGTAAATCTCTAATATTAAACTACTTCATACGATAGGTAAATACACTTTAAAATGAATGCTAGGATACTATTATAATAAAGGTTAGAAATGTATTCTTAGTAAAATTTGTTATCAATTTACATAGATCACAAGGTCTAGCCACAAGGTGTTCTGTGCTCTTATATTGATTTAGCTATTACAGCGAGGTCGACACGCGATTGCTTTGAAAAGTGAAAGTGAATGAACCCTTCCATCGATGAGTCGCACCAATACAGTCTATGATGTAACCGGTTTTTGAAGTGAAAGTGCTTATGGGCTTTGAAATTCTGATCAGCAATCTTTTTTGTGTAACGAAAAGTGGTGGTGGTAAACACTGTGTCGAGTAGAGTGATAAAATACCGATTTTCATCCGATCACCGAAGTTAAGTAACGTGGGGCGCGGTCAGTTCTCGACCTAGGAACATCCCGTGATGTTGGCTATTTAATTAGAATGATTCTCTATTATACAATACCTTCACTTCTATCGTATGTTTCACGACACTCTCTGATTTTTGATTTATCAAGCGCTTGAATGCCATGAGGACGGTAACAAACGATTTTATATGATTTTCAATTTGCTATAGATAATAAACTTGAGATGAATGAGAAACAAGTATGAATGGAAACTGTAACTAGCATTAAATACAAAAAGAAACGTTGTACTATCTATAATACTAACGAAATATAAATATAAGGCAAAGGAGGGCATCTAAATAAAACAAAACGGAAATAAATCGAAAATTTTGCACCATTAGCGAAGTATGTCTAACTTGATTTTAGCTCAAATGTAATAATAGGTCTTTACCTATGAAATTCCCGTTCTGCAGTATTGGCCATTTCAAAACAAAATAATTTTTGTTTGGCTAAGAATTCTAATTCACATTAATTTTATTTTAAAAACATGGAATTCTTTTTCCAAAAGTAGTCATTTATTTATGGATTAGTGTTACATTTTGTCGTCATGGATATATTAAAAATTCGAGTAATTATGGACTAAGAGTACCGTCGTGGCAGCAACGCGGCACAAGCCGCACGCAACATCAACGACGTTTACGGAGCTAGCACTACAAACCAACGCACCACCTGTTATTGGTTTGCTCGCTTTCGTTCTGGAAATTTCGACCTGAAAAATGAACCTCGCGGTCGTCCGAAGACTTTGGTCGACAATGACGAATTAAAGGCGATTGTGGAAGCTGATGATACACAATCTACAGCTGAATTAGCAGCAGCTTCCGACGTTAGCGTCAAAACAATATTGGTCCATTTGCGTCAAATTGGCAAGGTAAAAAAGCTTGACAAATGGGTGCCCCACGAACTCAATGATCGCCAGCGCGAAGTACGAAGACGTGCCTTGCACTGCTCAACCGACACACAAATGAAGGAATTTTGAACCGCATTGTTACCTGCGATGAAAATGGATTCTGTTTGATAAGTGCAAGCGCTCAGCAAGTTAGTTGGATCCTGGTTCAGCACCTAAACAATGCCCTAAACGAAAACTTACCCCTAGAAAGGTGATGGTCACTGTTTGGTGGTCTAGTGCTGGTATGATTCATCACACCTTCTTACCAAAAGGGATGAGCATCACTGCAGATGTATACTGTGAAGAACTGAACACAATGATGGAGAAGGTGGCACATCTCCAACCAGCATTGGTCAATCGCTCGTCTCCGCTGCTCCTGCACGACAACGCGCGACCTCATACTGCACAGCAGACGGTCTCCAAGTTGCAAGAACTGGGGTTGGAAGTTCTCCGTCATCCGCCCTACGCACTAGACCTTGCGCCTACAGACTACTACTTTTTCCAGAATTTGGATAACTCCTTGGCGGGAAAAAAATTCAATACCCGAGAGGCAGTACAAAATGCCTTTGGAGAATTTGTTGCCTCCCGACCAACTGATTTCTTTAAGAAGGGCATCAATAAACTGCCACTGCGTTGGCAAAGATGCATTTATTGCATGGGTGATTACTTCCATTAATACAAATAAAAAATACATGAAAAAAATTCGTTTAATTTTTTTTATACAAAACGGCAATTTCATAGGTAAAGACCTAATATCAGAATAGAAGCTGATAAGTAAACGAAAAATATCTATGAGCTGCACCTATCTTGCCTTCATTCCAAATATATATAAAAAGCAATATTGCAAAAATTGCCAGATGCGTCTTTCTTTCTTTGGACGACAGAATAGCTTCACAATAATATTGATGGAAAAACAAGACTTATGAAGTTTAGGTTTTCCTTCTTGCTACTTTTACAACTATTGAAGATTATATCTGTTTATTATAAAGGGAACAACTATTGAGTTTAAAAAAATCATGTGCTGACTTCAAGGATCTAATAAAATAGGAAGCCCTTATTAGAACTTTCCAGGGATTAATAGAAAAATAATATTCCATGTTATCTTTTCATATTTACTTATATACAATAACCTAGGCGTATTAGGTAATGTAGCCGTAGTTCAGTTATAATGTGCTGGACTTTATGCAGATCAATGGGGCGATGATTCGGAACCCAACGGTATTTTTTACCCGTTTTTTTATTTTGGAAAATAACCAAATATGAAAGAAGTAAAAGTAAAACAAAAATCATTGAAATTTATCCAGTGGTTTTTGCGTGTTGTGTGCATAATCGCGAACCTCTATCATTTTATTTATCACTACATATTATGAAACAAAATCCTCTGCCACTTCTGTCTGTTTGTTAGCGATAAACTCAAAGACTACTTAACAGATTTTCATGCGGTTTTCACCAGTAGATAAAGTGATTCATGAAGAAGGTTTAGGTATATACTTTGTCGTTTTAATTATTATCGTGGCGGGATATATAAGTAATAAAATACTTTAAAAATGTTACGGTGTAGTTATTAAATTTGAAAAAGAGAAAGGGTTTTTCTAAAAGGTAGTATGATTGGTAGATTAAACAGAGCTATACAAAGAAGTAGTTCTAATGTATCGGGACGTAGGTAAACAAACAGTGGATATTGGTCCCGTCTGTTGCCATTGCTTGGCGCCTGTGCGGCTACTTTGACACTGTAAACATACCTCATACGTATCACAATATGCCTAATTTGAGTATCGTATATTTGCATACACTACTAAAAGGGAAAACAATGATTTAGAAGTATAAAAATTCATTCTAAAATAATCTTAGATTCCTGCAACGCCTTTATTATGAAGTAAATGGTACCCTAGTTCATGTTTTCCCTGCTATTGCCTTTATATCATCTTTCCATCTTCGGAACTGTCTTCTACGTTTTCGTTTCGGGTTTCTTGTTAAATAGAACGGAATAGAAAGAAATGGAGGAGGCCTTTGGCAAAATTGGACAAAACTGAGTGAGTCATCGATATCAACTTATTAAAATAATTTAGAATGATGCAAACTTTTTATTGTAAAATATCTCGTATTAAAGACTTTTATTATTATTATTATTACATAATTCCCAACTTTGTCGATACTTATTTTAATATCGCTGCTTCGTATATCATATTTTAATGAAAACAGTTCCACGGTTTGATCATACAAAAGTTAAAACAAACATACTTTTATATTTATTATATTAATCTGGTCATTGGTAATATGTAAGAATATACAGAATGATTGTTAACAAGTAATAATTAACACTTCTATTTAACCGTGGCTAAGTGAAGTATTAGTAAATTATTGTTTTCCTACGCGTCCTAAATTACAATCAAAATGTATTAAGATATGTTATTACAAATTCAAATATATAATACTAGCTTTGTTCACGGCTCCGCACGTATTATGTTTACTGATTATATTCTTTATATTCACATATTTAAGCACGTGATGCCAAACTATTTACTGATTGAAGTGCGATTCCACAGCGATCGGTTGTACGGTATACAAATTGATTATCTATAGCGCCATCTAGTAACAAACTATAGCAAAAATAATAGCACATATATACATATAGCTTCTCTGTCAAAAACACTTAGGTCTGCTCAAAAATTCGATAAATTCTTCGTCATCGTTGGAGAATAAATCAGAAAAACTCATTTTTATTTTGGAAAAAATTAGCACACATAAAATAAATAGTTCCCACAGAGCACTTAACTTTGACAAAATGTATTTAGCACCTTAGAAATGTTTTTTTTTTATATCATAGGAGGCAAACGAACAGGTGGGTCACCTTATGTTAAATGATCACCACCGTCCACAGATACTAGCAACACCAGGGGAGTCGCTAGTGCGTTGCCAGCGTGTGTTTGGGGGGAGGCTACAAGACGCTTGTTTGATTTCATTTTTTTTAACTTAAATAACAGTTAAACACAATTATGTCGTTTAGCACAAGCGGCTCTTAAGGTCCGTCGTTGTTGCGTCTTTATGAAAATTGTTTTATAGTAAGCTACCAAACGGTACTCAAGTTTATCGAATAAGAAATTTCGTCCATAATATAAATTTTAATAGACTAAAATACGTTTTATAATGTCCTCTATATGCCGGTGAATGTTCCGTAATAATCGGTCGAACCGTTTTGAAGATGGCACTGCGGGCAAAGCTACGGTTAACAGCTAGTCTAAATTTAAATACATTATATTACTTTTTATAGTGTCCGCTATCTGCCGGTGAAAGTCCCGTAAAAATCGGTTTAACCGTTTTGGAAACAGCACTGCGGGCGAAGCCACGGTTAAGAGCTAGTTACCAATATGTTTACCTAAAATATATCATATAAATATAGTTAAAATTATCAGATATCATAATTTACAACGTAAACTAATGGATTCATTAATTAATTCGTAGATAATTGAAAACACCAGTAAGCGTTCAGACGATCAAGTTTAGTTATAACGTAAGTTCGGGGTGTCGCGGAGTCTGTTCACAGACGGAGAGACCCCCTGCTGCCGCTTCGCCTCGCTCACTATATTGACTTGTCTATATTTAGACAAGCGACGTTTGAACGAATCTATCAATTATTAGCTGCGTAATTTTTTATCTTAACAATATGCTTAGTGTATAGAAAGAAAAACGAACTGCAAGAAACACGAATGTGGAGTACTTATAAAAATATAATTGTTAAAACTTGAATAATTTTGTATCAGATGAAACTATCGTGATAATTTGTTTTTTAAGGAAGTATTAACTCTGTAAGAAGTAAAATTAAATAAAATGAATCGGAATTTCTCTACAAGTTTTTCAGTAGTGTTCGGACAACGACAGACTTTTTTTTTATTATAGCTCGGCAAAATGTCTACTGCACTATGTCTGATGGTAAGCACAGTACCAATCCAAAAACAATAGTGGCCACCGAGTGACACATTATCCATCGCCGGTCGCCACTATCATGCCGGCATGCAAAAAGCTGGATATGCACAGTCTGATCCCGAAACGCGACCCGCAGAAGCGAATCACTGTAACGGCCTTTTTCGCCATATACATGGTGGTTGCGACCCAGTCAGGCTGTGAAACCATACCACCCCGCTGTCGCCATTGCCTCGTTCGTTATTCAGCAGGGTGCACCACATGCAGGTGAGGTTGACTTGGGTGTCTCAAGTCTTATGATGTTATTCGACACCCCTTACACCCCTAAATTCATTATGTATTATTTTAATTATATAGTATCTGTGCCCGCGACTTCGTCCGCATAGAACCTGATGTACAAGACAATGACTAATAAATGCATCTGAATGTATTGATTCCAATTACTATCAGGCTATTTTCACTCCTCAGAATCGGATTTGTATGGAAAAGGCTCGTCTAGTTTTGGTTATCAATCAACTTACTAGATGGCACTGTTATATACTTTTTTTGGCAAGTTTGATAACAAAATATGGTGGACGACAATTAATTTTGACATTTCAATCTGACAACTTTCAAATATTTATTTTCATTCTTTTTGTACTTACGTATCTGTTACGAGAGTGTGCTCTCTTAAATTGTCTTGCCTCCTACAAACAATTTTATCTAACTCCGGATCTACTTATAAACATTGACTCCTGCATATACATACTTGGATTTAGATTTGCCTTACGATGAATATATTCATTACAAATAAAAATGACCAAAAACTTGTATACGATTTACGCAGTACCGCTGTATGCATGCATACATAACTATAAATGTACATTTGTAACCTACAGATATTGGTTCGAAAGTAGTATTATAAAGGCGCTGATTGGAAAGAACGAGTGCGACCTCTATTTATATAATGTACTCTGTGATTACTATTTACTTTTCTCTCGTACTTAAATCGCGTCGTCATTAAAATTACAATAACTTTTGATAGACCGAACCGATTTTAATGATATAGAAACTAAATATTACTCGAAGATATGCTTTATTATTTTCTTGTAATGGTTCTATCATGAACGTAGTATTTTAGCAGTAATGCGTGCTCAAACAAACAGACAGACAGGCATTTCTAAAAAAGGTTGAAATGTATTTTATTACTTAATCCTAGACATATGCTTTTCACAAGAATTTAAAAATTACAGGCACCTTAGCTTTACATTCTTATCATATGTATAACGAACATATAGTGATAATAGGTTTTTATGTAAGGATCAAGTGTCTAAGAAGTAATATTAAAAAAGAAACGGAATTTGTCTACAACTTCAGGAGGGATCCGCGCACAACGTTATAGATGTCTATCGTTTTATAAATATACTAGCTGAGCCCACGACTTCGTCCGTATCGAACCTAATGTAAAAAACAGTTATTAATAAATTACTACACTTCTCTCATATCGACTCGTGCCATCATTCAAATTTCAATAACTTATGACGGAGTGGATCGATTTTAATGAAATAAAGACTAAGTTACTTCCGAGGATATGTTTTATTAATTTCTTATTGAAGTTTTATTGTGATCCCACTACTTTAGCAGTGATGCGTGTTAGTCCGGTGAAGCTGTTAAGACCTTGCTGGGGCAATAGCGTAGTTAGATCGAAAAAAAAAAGTGTTCATACAAACAGACAGACAGACATTTCTAAAAATGATTGAAATGTATTCTATTACTTATTCCTAGCGACCTGCAATAATTCATTTCATGAAAATCGAAAAAGTACTGGCATGTTAGATTTACAGTCTTATTTATAGATAATAGAAGATATACATGTTTGCGCCTTTCTCTGTAATAAACGAGAATGAGAATCGGTTTTATTCAATTCGCATGATTTACCCTAGACAGAGAGTTAAAGCGTATGTAAATATTTCTTTTATAATAGATATTATAAACATGAACCGTTCAAACATTTCAGATACTGAAACCAATCCAACGTACAGGGAAAAACCCTGGCAATAACGAAATTTCAATAACGTTTACGGCAAACAATAGTGATCCAACTAGAAAGTTACAGTTATTGCTCTGTTCTGTGCTGTTCTGTAGTTCTATTAAAAAATGAAGCATACAAATTAGTTCGATTGTATATTGTATCTACAAAAAAGTTTCAATACAATTGGATTAGAAATGTTTGAAATTTGTAACTTAAGACAACAATATTATTTTTATTTGTTTTAAATTTATTTGTCTAAACTAAAAACTGGGTTTATTATCTATACTAATATTATAAAGAGGTAAAGTTCGTGAGTTTGTAATGTTGTAGGGGGTAATCTCAGAAACTACTGGTCCAATTTGAAAAATTCTTTCAGTATTGTATAGCTCATTTATCGAGGAAGGTTATAGGCTATATATAATCACGCTAAGAACAATAGGAGTGGAACACCAATGAAGAATGTTTCAAAATCGGGTTTTTTTTCCTTTTGAGAGCTTCCGCTGCGTGTTAGTTAGCCCAAGGTAACTATTCCACATGGACGAAGTCGCGGGCAGAGGCTAGTAATGAAATATAATAGCAACTGAAAAACTAAACATCAATCCGTCGATTTTGTCAATATTTTTGAAGATCTCCCTACTATCTTCTGTTTCACTCACTTATTATATGGAGACTTTTGAACCAATACTTTTCATTTTTCCCAACCGTTCTGAATTGGTGCGCTTACATATTATGTACATTTTATATAAATAAATAAATTATACATATTCATATAATGAAAATACCATAAAGATAAAATAACGAATTTCTACACATATAGACGTAGCTTCACATGGACTATCTTGTACTGCACACATAATCCCAACATATTTTAACTCAACGAGCGAGGATGACATAAAACGCGTCATAAAGCAGCTGAGAGGTAACAAAGCCCTCCCCAATTACTGGCTGCCGTCTGCGCAACGCCTACGTAATACGACACAACTGTGGCCCCAAATCCATTTTGCTGCATTTAACCTAGTTAGCTGGATATAATTCCAGTTACTGTTTGCATAAAACTGTAGTGGTTTGGTTAATTTAAATGTTTAATTGTTTTAATATTCAATGTAAGTAATATAAATCAATCGAAGTTATACTTCTTTTGGCGCGTTAGGGAAAAATGATGAGAGTAGATTTTTACGATGCGCGCGCACACCGTCACGAAAACCCGACACCCTGAAGTTAGCTATAGTTAACATTTTGTTTCTTTGTATTTGTTTTTCGTATTTCTTTGTATTAAAACTTTTAATGTATTAAATACCTTTTTTCTATTGTTAGTGTCGTTTTTTCTACAAACGTAGAATAAGGCGAAAGATAAAATTTTTGAAAAGATTTTTATCTTGTTACGCCATAGAAGTATAATATCTAACGCGTGTACATAAAAGTACACATACACTTTTTTATACTATATTAAAATATTAAATGAATACTGCGTAAGCCATATGCTTAAAACGTTCTGTAGTACTCAAAGCAATGAATTGTAATAGATACTATCAATCGCTATATTTCACTTAAAACATAAATCATTATCAAATCATATCAACCTATTGCCATGCCTCTGCCCGTAGGAAGGTATAGGCATAAACCAATGATATTATACCCAAAAAACTGTAGAACCTCTTTTTCAAGCTGTTAAGGAATTGCTAGGCCAATAACGTAGTCAGTTAAAAAAAATGTTCCTTATCAATTGGTTCTACCACGGTAACTAATATAACTATTTAGATATAAATAATTTCATCTTTAAGCAATGATTGCTCAATGATCGAGTGTTCGCACAACAGAATACGTCCACGCAAGCAATCATGGCAGTGGGCTATTTAGTTAGCTACCACTTGCAAACTGAAAATCTATCACCACGGACATGTATATGTGGCCATCAGCTCCAACTTAAAGTTAGTTCTCTCTAGACTTAGATTGTTACCACTATACCATATCGTCAATTGAAAGTATGATCGCCGTCGGTTCAACTGTTGACTAGAATGACCAAAATTAGGGGCACTTATAAATGTATTTTAATTAATTATGAATTTTATAGATAAAAATTTAGAATAAAGTAAAATTTATTACGAACTTTATATTAACTATTCATGTGATTTACATTACAAATAACCGAGGTTCGCATTTTCAGTGCTTTTTAATTCTCTTAGTTATTTAGTTATATTACATAATATAAGTTTAATCTAAGTTTATCTTTAATGATTAAATGTCTATGTAAAATAATGCATAAATCCTCGCCAGTGAAGTATTTATTATATTCATTCATATTTGTATCCAGTACAGTACAAGCAGCGCCATCTATTGGAGTATGGCAAATAACAGATATATTCTAAGTTATGAGGCATTAAAATAATATTTCAGAATAGTACGAGATCTTTAAAATAAAGACTGGTGACTTTTTATTGACACCATTTTTTGCTTTTCCGTATTCAGTAAATATATATAACACGATAGCAAAATAAGAGCATATTCGGTCCCCTCTTCAATGTTTACACTACAAATATTTATACCAAATATTTATTTATTTATACCTAAGGTTAATTAATTGCGGTCTGGAATTTAAATAAATATTGTTATGTCATAATTCCTTAATTTTTTTTTAGTTTTGTCATATATCTACACCAGCGCTTTAGGAAACTATAAACATAATGCTAAACTTTTTCCATAGATGGCATCTTAATGCATACTTGGTTCCACTATGTTGCACTAGATGGCACTTAGCACAGTTAATAGACATACATTTGAGTAAAACGTCTTTTCCGTATTGTGTAACAAAAAATCTTTAACTTGTATTACCATTAAAAGACAGTTAATTTAATGAATGTGATATAAATTATTTAAGACCTCAAAAACGTCTTAATAAATTGTTTGCTAAAAAAGTAGATGATTATGTGCTTTCTTTTATCTCATTTACGGTTTTTACTACATTAATTATTCTGAAAACTTGGATTAGTGGGTTCGTGTGAGGAAGCTTCTTTTGTACCTCTTACTTTGTAATATTAACCACGTCGTAATTATATTTTTTCAATTATACAATAGATATCAATTAAGATATAATCTCTGCAGACTAAATGTCAATTATATTTGAAATAAATTTATAATAGTTATTTAATGTGAAAATGTTATGTTAAGCATATTTTCTACTTATATTGGGAGGGATATCTTAGAATGAAACAATTAATCTTTATCACCTAACCTAACCATCCTAACCAGTCATCCTAACCAGTAGATATATTAACTACTTAATATCTAATAATTATTATATATATTTAAATGCATATTAAATACATAATATATATACATATTTAATTAATAAATTTCATTGTGATGTATGTATTGTACTTCAATGTACAATTTAGCATACATGTTGTCGGCGGTATAGAGAAGGGCATAGGCAGAAAAGAAATGAACTGCTCCGGAGAGGTACTTAGATCAAATCTACGTTGATGGAAACAAAAGTTAGTTTAGAATAAATTTACCTATACATAAGATTCTACTTAATTTTTGTTTTCTCCCTTTAATATATATTTCATACTTCATTAAGATATTCTGAAGAAACTTTTTAACTTCAACAAAGTAATGGAGCAACGTAATACCCAACGATATCTACCGAATTGCGAGCTCAAAAGCTTGCTTTAGCCTGTGCCCGTGACCCGCAAGGTCGCGCTCGGCACGCCCCCGCCCCCGGCGCGGCCTATCTGCAGAAACCGGGGTCAGGTCTATAGTCTGCTCGAGGGCCGAACCACTTTACCTGTTATTGAAGTTGGTTTTTGTAACATATTGAACAACGAGGCCATTGTGTTTTTGTTTGAAAATAATAGAACATTTATAAAGCTACCTAGTTTTTTACCTGACAGCTGTATCTTTTTTTTATTTAAAGAAAATTTTTTACTTTGGTGTTATAATTTTTTTAACGCATTTTTATAAAACTATATCTACGTTTTTAATATAATGCCTCAGTATTCTATAAAAATATTTACAAACATTGTCCTAAATGAAGTATGTAATAATAAGCGAAATATTATTTTCCTTAATACTAATAACACATAACCTAGTTCCGCAAACGGTAAACGAGCCGAGAAATAAGATTGCTGTGTACACAGGACCCGTTTCAAATAACCGATAGTATTAGTCACCGTTTCTATGATTCACCGGTTTATTTTCGATGAAAAAAAAGACATAACTCGAGATTTATAAAACCATTACCAGTTACTCGGTCGTTTCGCCAATAGCAAATGAAATTTTAGTAATAAATTTCTATCTATACCCAATCTATTAAAATCTGTCAAGAAGAATACTAATATAGGCGTTTGTAACGAAATATTTATTTATTTATTTACATGTAGATATAGCAACAATCACCAACAATAATACAATAACAAATAAAATAAAAATACAAACAAATTACAAAAAAAAAAGTAAAACAAACTGAAGACCTAAAACACTTTATCACATAGAAACTTAACTTAACTTACACTATTAATAATAAATTAGAAAAAAAATGGATAAGAATAAACGAAAAAGTGAAAATGAACTCAGGTTATGAAAACTAAAATTAACATATTGGAAAGAAAAGCAAGATGGCAAACATAATATTGTCACGGCCAGCATTGGAAGAAGCCAAATTATCTACAATTTGGTCGACATCGATATAAGGGCACGGAAGTTACTGCTAATTTCGGTTTTTAATTTATATTTTGCTATTCTTTTGTAAGATATTTGTATAATTATTGTTTATTGTACGAGTGAGGGTAGCGTGTTCTTTTATAACAAACCGATCGACAAAAAAAAATGACAAAAAGATAATGGTCCAGGAAATAAAACTTAAATGAAGGACAAACATTGAAACATACTTTTTTGAAGTGAAAGCTACTTTAAGCGCATTGAGCAATGAATCGTCACGCTCGGACCTATGCGCTCTCCGCGGTATGCGCTCTCCGCGCACCAGGGCTCCATATGATATGGTTCTCGTTGTCCTCGATCGCACCCCTCAGGGGAAAGCGATTTTTAATCTTACATCCCTTTGCGGCCTCTCCGGCGTCATAGTCGAGCCGCCGCGCAAAACGTCTGTGCCCTCGCAGTGTCACAACTGCCAGGTGTACGGACACTCCGCACGAAACTGTCGCCTGAAACCCAGGTGCGTTAAGTGCCTCGGCGACCACTCCACTAGGGAGTGTTCTCGCACGAAAGACGCCTCCGACCCTCCGAGCTGTGTTCTGTGCCGCGGCGTGGGCCATACCGCGAATTATCGCGGATGTCCCCGCGCCCCGCGCACAAAGCGCCCTCGATACCCCAGGCAGGCGTCGCCGTTTAAGACGGCCGCTGCCCCCGCCCGTCCTCGACCTCCGCCTCTCATGTCTCGAGAGGCCTTCCCGAACCTGCCGGGCACGTCTCGTGCACCGGCAGCGTCCGTACCCGCGACTAGTGCGCCCCCCCGCCCCTACCGGGCCCCTCAGGCCCCGTGGGCTCCTAAACCCGCGTCCCAGCACACTCCCAAACCTCCGGCGGCTAATCCTTCACAGGATGACCCCGCATACTCCTTTTCCCTATCGAGTATTGACTACGCAGGTCAACTACTCATTTTCCACGAGATCTCGGAGATCTCGGCGTACGAAGAGTGCTCTCGTAATCCGCTACTAGGTGCCGTCACGGCAATCCATAGATTTCCAGCCATCGCGGCTACACTACAACGGCTCGCGCGCGCAGCTGTTAAAAAATAAATAACTCAAATAAGATAGAGTAAATCGCGTATTTACGTCTATCTTCCCCTAAAAATAACCGTCAAACAATAATAATAATTTTTGTTATGTCTATTTTTAGACTTCGGTGCCGTCACCGTTAGTAAATTTAAATTCAATCTTATAAAATGCGTGTTACGCCCACGCTTTTGTAATCGATCCCTATTAGCTCCCGCACACTTCGCGGTTCTCAATAATATCTCGAGCCTAGGTCGTCCTCGCGCGGAGCCCTCTTGATATTATTTTCGCGATACAGTGACTCACCTACATCACTTGAACAGACATATGAGATCATCTCTCTCACACACGTGCACATATATACACATGGTGGGAGGGTTTTGTTTTTTTTTCCCTCATCGAACTGAATCGAATAGTTTAAGTTCGTTTCAATCCGATATACACGTATTCATTTGTGAATCATGCAATTTCGATTGTACAAATGTATATATGTATGAATAGCCTAAAATAGTTAGCTAGGACAGACGTGTCTTTTTCCAGGAAACAGCCCAAGCCGAGGTGTGCGTGCACTCTTGTGTATGTTACCCAAAACCAAAATCGGCTGAGTTCCCTAAGCGCTCGGCCTTAGTAGTCCGGTGAAGCTGTAAAGACCTTGCCAGGTCAATAGCATAGTTAGTTCGAAAAAAAAAAAAAAAGTCACGTTCGGGTCGATGACGCTGGATCGGGTTTTCTCTTCTGTAGTGTAGTAGTAACCACAGATTTTTTTTACATTATTTACACCAAAATAATGTCAATTTCTGAATAAAATATATACAAAAAAAAAAAAAAAATTGATAGTAACAGTTCGCCTCCACTAAAAATTTGAAATCGGTATCATTTCTATCAGTTGAGGACTCTAGAAACAAAGTGGGCTAACCACAAACTGCGCATGCACCATCACACTCAACATAAAATATGTGTGTGTACGAGTATATTGTGACATATGATTCAATCGATTAATCACACATCCGATGAATACACATGTTTACTTATTAACACACGTGTAAGTTTCCTGCTCGTTAAGTATTCATAGAGCTGAATAGATATTATTTACATTCTGTGCTATTATAATGATCGTTTTGTGCAATTATAACCTTAATTCAGTGTTTTAGACTTATTCTTAAGACTCATTGCAATGGAAGGAACTCACCCTAAATCTTTCTCTTCTCGATTAACTTAAATAATCGTTTGTCGAGCATATGTTAAACTCAAATTATAGTTAATCTTTTTAGACCCTCGTCTAAATTAATTACAATTAAGCACGATGCGCCATCGACCCGTGTGTTAAATTAAAGGGCTTCGATCTGCCCCGAGGTGCCTGGTGCAAACTAAACAGATTGCGTACTGGACACGGGCAATTTGCACAGTTTAAATACCGGTGCGGATGGATTGACTCGCCACGCTGTGACTGCGGAGCGGATATCCAATCCTAAGGAAATCCTAAGGAAATATAATGGTTCTCCAGATGACCTGATCGTTCTTAAAATGGCTGAAAGAATGAAATCTTCAATTATAATAAAATAGAACGGATTACTCCATTTCAGCCATACGATGAAATAAATAAAATTACAATCATATGGATTAACAAACTTATTAACAAAAGAAAACAGTTTGAAAAGTATCTGTGAAATATGTAAAATAAACCTTAAAACATTATTATTATTAGTTATGTAATTATTTACGACATCACGTTAGAAACCTCAAATATAACAGTATTTGTCCACTATTTAATGGATGTTATTATACATATAAACCTTCCTCTTCAATCACTCTATCTATTTAAAAAAACCGCATCAAAATCCGATGCGTAATTTTAAAGATATAAGCATACATAGGGATATAGGGACAGAGATAGCGACTTTATTTTATACTAATAGTGAAGTAGCTGATACTCGCGAATTTGTTTATGTTGTTTGTTAGTGTCATTATTCATATATTTTATGTACAGCAGCAAAAACAAAATATAACGGAAACCAAAAACATACTTTGTTTAGAAAACTTATTTAGCTCTCCTTAAGGCTCGACACTTTGGCGCTTCGTAGCGATGCTGCGTCGCTTTGCGTCTCATACAAGATCTACCACGGAGAGTGCTCTGAGGAGCTGTTCGGACTGATACTGCTACTGAGTTCCGTTATAGAACAACTCGTCACGGACTGAAACACCATCAGTGTCAGTTGATGTTTGGAAGTCGTCCACTGTGCGATTTTCACGTTCGTTTTTTTCTCGTACGTCAGTCTTATGGAATGAACTCCCAGCGGCAGCGTTTCCGGACCATTACAATTTACCATCATTCAAGAAACGAGCCTACTCCATTCTCAAGTACCGGCAACGTATTTCGGCAACGTATCTGTGACTCTCCTCGTGTCACAGGTGTCCATGGGTGGCGGTGATCACTTATCATCAGGTGATCCGCATGTTCGTTTGCCACCACTGGTATAAAAAAAAGTATTTTATAGTACTTGTAAAAGGAAAGGGAACGGGGAGGGAAGAGGAGAGGGGAGGCGAGTTGGGCCTCCGGCGCTCTCACTGACCGCACGAAATCCACCAATGCAAGCACTGTTACTTCACGTCGGTTTTCTATGGGTCGGGTGGTACTACCCCGAGCGAGCCGACCCATTTATGCTGAAACCAGAAACAGTTTCAGCCTGACACTACGACCTACAAAATATAAATAATATAGTATATATATATAAACTATAATATAATATAAATAACAACATTATTAAATAACGATAATATTTGAAAAATATTATCGGGAATTTGAAGCTATAAATGATGAAGAACATAATGTGAACAATATTTTTATATCAACAAAGATCTCTAAAATTATTGAATAAGTATCTAAGACACTAGTTTTCCTGAATTGCCATCCTTAACTTTGTTAATTATTTTTATTTATTGTTATTTATCAACAAACAAAAGAGTAACGCTCATTGTTTATAATTAAACGAAAGTAGGTAAAGTGGTACATAGCCCGGTGAAGCTGTTAAGACCTTGCTGGGTCAATAGCGTAGTCAGTTCGAGGAAAAAAAAAAAAAAAGTAAAGTGGTATGAGTAATATTAAAAGGTATATTACAAAAGAGGCAATAAGGTTGCGAACTCTTAATAAGTTTATCGCAAACTGTCTTCACAAACAAGGAAAATAAGTACTTCCCCGAACACGGCTTAAAGAAATGTACAACAGAACGAAAATATCATCTCTGGATTCGTACTTGATGAGGCATCCATAAAGACGTTTATATTTTCCTCGACAACAAATTGGATCTAAGTGTTTAATAATTATTGTTTGAGACTTGTATTTTTATTTAAACACTCTTATAATTATTAACAGATTAACAAGCTTCTACCGACTTACTCACAGAGTACGTTATATAAATAGAGGTCGCACTCGTTCTTTCCAATCAGCGCCTCTATATTACTATTTTAGAACTAATATATGTTGGTTGTAAATGTACATTTATAGCGATGTATGTATGCATACAACGGTACTGCGTAAATCGTATACAAGTTTTTAACCATTTTTATTTGTAATGAATATATTCATCGTAAGGCAAATCTAAATCCAAGTATGTATATGCAAGAGTTAATGTTTATAAATAGATCCGGAGATAGATAAAATTGTTTGTGGGAGGCAAGAAAATTTAAGGGAGCACACTCTCGTAATACGTAAACAAAGTGAATAAAAACAAATATTTAAAATTTTTCAGTTTGTAATGTCAAAATTAATTGTCGTCCACCATCTTTTGTTATCAAACTTGCCAAAAAAATTATATAATAGTGCCATCTAGAGAGAGGATTGAGAACCAAAAATAGACGAGCCTTTACCATACAAATCCGATTCTGAGAAGTGAAAATAGCGTGGACTTACTTTCTTAATTGTCCGCGTGACATTTATAATGTAATCGGAATGCTTTATGTGTTCATTTAATAAGCAATTGGAAATATTCATACAAAGACGTTTCACAGATTCACAAACGTGTATAAACGTCGTTGTCTCTAGACTGTACTCTACCTACCATCAAGTTTAGTATAGTTACTTTGGCGTATTCGGTGGCAAAAATACCTAAAACCCATTTATGTTACACTGGAGTATTCCTCTGGTATATGCCAGTATGAGTACATTATATAACGTACTCTGTTATTATATACATTTTAATTAATCCCACGGCTTCTGATAATATTCTCTCACTACTACTTTGTTACTCGAGAACTTACAATGATGATCTTCACTAAAAGCCTAGTTGTTACATAAGTCTTAGTATTCAACGAGTAATGTTTGTATAATTTTATATATAAATTTATTTTGTGTATCTCTGAAACGGCTCTAACGATATGGATCAATGTTTGTATTTCGATAAGGTTTTTCTTTTTAAGATTATTTGTAAAGTTATTTTTCACGAAAAAACGCGATCCACATAAAATATATGTAACTGATTATTAATGTCGTACAGCGCCATCTCGTAAATGTTTGAGGTACTGGTATTGTTTCCAATTCAACAATTTAATCTGATGTTGAATGTTTATATGGTAGGTACCTAGGTAGGTAGGTAGGTACATAATACATTTTAAATTTGTATAAACAACTCCAGTAGATGAAAGAAGTATACTACATACATTAATATAAACGGCTCAGTTAATTAAACTTGTGAAAATTAAAAAATAAACAAGAAAATATGTACGTGTCGACCGACCGCAATTTCAGTTGGCGAACAAACACAATACAATACACATTAACGTTTATTTGAAAGTATAATCCATTCATACTTAACCTCTGGTGTTGGCGCGCTCGCTACTGTTATGTTAAGTGATGGAATTTCATTTTATATTGGCTGGTATTATTTGAAACCGCCCTCGTCAGGGAGCTTGTATACGTCATGCACACCGACACTCTCGTCATCCCACGGGAGTACCAAATGATACGGAAACCGGGTAGGTAATCCTGAATGCCTGAAAATATACGAATATTGAACATACGCTATATAGAGCAATGGCATTACTAATCTTATCTATATGTCGTTAAAATATTTTGTGTATTGACCTCGTCAACATTTTTGGCCGCTCTGAATATAGCAGTAGGTAAGTTCGAATTTGCGCTTAATATAGTCAAGAGTTTAATACAAAACAAAATTAAAATATTAATATAGGAGTATAAAATTGGCATTTATTTATCCTGAAGTTGTCTGAATAATACGTATTTATACTTAAATTTGTATTATGTACAACTATGGGTCATCTGATGTTAAGTGATCACCACCGTCCATAGACACTTGCAACACCAGGGTAGTCGCAAGTGCATTGCCAACCTGTCTTGGGGGAGAGAGGGTGTAAGGGAAGGGTGAAGGGAAGGGGAGGTGGGCCTCCGGCGCTCTCACTGACCGAACGAAACGCAACAATGCAAGCACTGTTACTTCACGTCTGTTTTCAGTGAGAGGGTGCTACTAGCCCGGACGAGCCGATCCATTCATGCTGAAACCAGTAGTAGCTTCAGCGTGGTTCTACCACCTACTCAAATGTTTGCGTTTGACTAGAACCTCACCTAATTAAACGATGATATTGTCCAAGATGGTAAACACGCTAGACCTAGATAGTAACTGACTATCAAGTGCAGCTATTGGAACACAGCTGTAGGTTAACTGTATCTGTTGACAGATTTTCAACCTTACGGTCGAAACTAGCCATGCGAGCTTAAAAAAAATGTCTACCGCCATGCTATGGTTGTGTTATTATGTTTTCCTTCGCTGCAGCTCCACCTCATTCATAAGCACGCGATGACGCGGCGCGCTAGTCACTCAGCCACAATCGCTTCATGCTTGTTTCATTTGTAAAATACTAATGATGCAACTAACTTTACTCATTCCGCCATGAATTGAGAAAAAATTACATGGTTTTTACCTACTAGTAGGAATAGAACTAAGTATCGTCGAACTAAGGTCGTGCTAATTGTGGCCATCTTGAATGCAAACGCCATATACACAGTGTAACTCCCGGTATTGTGGCACACTGAAAAGCATAACGCATCTTGGTACCGGTCGATGTATATCCGTCACGTTGACTCTGTTGTGTGTTTATTGAAATATGGAATTAAATTGCTACTTTTTGCCGCGATTACAACCTATCCCAACCTAGCAGAATGGATTGTGTTTGTAAATAAGGGAACGTTTACAAAAAGATGGTGCTGCTTGTGTATAAGCGAATCGTATAATACTCTGACGACATATACATACAAAAACAGTTTTGTCAGCCAACAAAGTAACACAAAGTATTTATGCTACGATTGATATAGTAAAGAAGAAGTTTTTTAAAACTGAATTATATGGTGTGAGATAAAGATAAGAGCATGTATTAGAATCACGTCAGTTTTTAATTTAGAAACTGTAAAATAGAGCCAATAAAGAAAACTATATTATTAAAGTTTTTGGTAAATGAACCTAAGTTTCATACGAGCTATCTATTTACTTAAGAGAATGTAACATATGAAAAATTTACAAATGTGAAATATGGAAAAGGTAAACATTGTGTTGTCGCTGCTGTGTTTAAATTCAAAATCTTTTTTTTTCGACTATTTCATTCAGACTTGCGGCGTAATGATAAACAGATTTATTCCTTCCTCGACACTTATTACCAACGTAGAAATTACGATGTATATTTCAAAATGTTCCACAGAGATGAGGTATCAGCGCACGTAGGCGAACTCTTAAGATGACTAATGTTCTGTACGAGTACAAGGGAGCTCGTGTTTTATTTGTTCGAAGAAAATTTAAAAATGATAAGTTTCGAGCAGCCACTTATTAGCCAAAGCTCGGCGTGGGCGAAACGCTTCCGGGAAATTCGATTCTCTAGTTTTCTGGAACGATAAATTCAGTTGAATCGTTCGACCGTGTTATTAGTGAAGTTTTTTAAAAGGTTCCGTTTCTTTAATTCTGTTAGTGATTTAGTACGTTGAATCAAATCTACAAGTACATTACGTAATATTACTATGAAAGTGAACAAATTCATTGGAATAAGCGATACGTATAAATAATATATCAGCGTATGTTGTTTGTTCGGGATCTCTGAAACGATTGAACCGATTTTAGGTTGTAGGTGGTAGAGCCACGCTGAAGCTATTACTGGTTTCTGTATGAAAGGGTCAGCTAATTTGGGGTAGTACCACTTTCTCACAATCTCTGCTTGCATTGTTGCGTTCAAACGTTCAATTCTCCTATATACAAATGTACTCTGTGGTTTTGTTTGGTCAGTGAGAGCGCCGGATATTCCACCTTCCCTCCTACTTGCGACTCTTCTTGTGTTGCAAGTGTCTATAGATAGTGGTGAACACTTAACATAAGGTGACACAAAAATTTTTATAGACAACTTTTTGACTGTATTTTAGACTGCATGTAATTACGTTTTCCCGTATGAGATGATTAGTAATAATAAAATTATATTTCTATTATTTTCGTAAGAAACATATATAGATATGTTTTTGTTATATTATAAACCAACAAGCCTATAATACTATTATTGAAAAGCATAAAATCTCAAAGCTATTCTTAAAAAACATAACAATAACTATAATCGTATATCAATTAATTAATTAAATGTACATTATGAAAATTTAGAGTTAGCACTTTAAAAAAAAGTAAATCTGCAAAAGATACTGACAACTATTTGAAATTAATTAAAATATATTCTTGAAAATTAGTAATTTTTTTTTTATATTAGCACGGCAAAACAACTGCACTGTGCCTGATGGTAAGCACAGTACAATCCAAAAACAACGGTGACCACCGACTGACACAGTATCCATCGCCGGTCGCCGCTGTCATGCCGGCCTGCGAGAAGCTGGATATGCACAGGCTGATCCCGAAACGCGACCCTCAAAATCGAATCACTATGACGGGCTTTTTCGTCATATACATGGTGGTTGCGACCCAGTCAGGCTGTAGAACCCTACCACCCCGCATTCGCCATTGCCTCGTTCGTTATTCAGCAGGGTGCACCACGTGCAGGTGAGGATGGCTTGGATGTCTCAAGTCTTCGATGTTATTCGACACCCCTTACACCCCAAAATTGCAATATAGTAGAAATAACTGTAATTAATAAAAAAGGTTATAAAGTTTCAAGGACAAAATGTTAACTTTAAAAAATAAAAAACCGCCCACAGTTATTTGCGATAAAACACACAGAATTAAGTCGAGGTCATCAGCTACTAAGTTAATTATACGTCCATTATCTAAAAATGGTTTTAATCCTATATATACAGCATGTCCCGAATTCCTAGCTTCCTATGATTAATGTCATGTATTCTAATAATAAATTGTAGTCTTGCCACCAGGCCAGTATAGCCACAATTATTGTAAATGGATCGTATTTATTCTGTTTTTTTTTTTTTTATCAGAGGAGGCAAACGAACTCGTGGGTCACCTGATGTTAAGTGATCACCACAATCCATAGACACTAGCAACACCTGGGGAGTCGCAAGTGCGTTGCCAACCTGTCTTGGGGGAGAGGGGGTGTAAGGGAAGGGGGAAGGGAAGGGGGAAGGGTGGGAAGGGAAGGCAAGTGGGCCTCTAGCGCTCTCACTGACCGAACGAAACGCAACAATGCAAGCATTGTTACTTCACGTGGGTGTTTCTGTGGGTCGGGTGGTAGTACCCCGGACGAGCCGACCCATTCATGCTGAAACCAGTAATAGCTACTGCGTGGCTCTACCGCCATAAAAAACTTACCGACTTTTATTATTATTATTTAACAGTATATTATTTATTATTCCAGTAACTAAGACTGATGTTTTAGTCTTTTCAATACCGAATATGATTATTTACTAATTTTATTATAAGTACAAGTTAACCTTCATTTAGTCTTTAATTAATATATCTTTGGAGATTTGGAAGGTGCGGTAATAAAATATATTTTCGCCAGCTTGCTTCATGTATACTGAAACGATAGTCGGTAAATTAGAAAGTGTTTATTTCTCACTATAATGTATTGCAGCTAAACAGAAAATGTTCAATATAGAAAGCATTAGCTGGCCCGGCGTACGTTGTCCCGCCCAATGTCACTAATTTACACATAAACCTTGACAAATTATAATCTAAACCTTCCTCATGTATCACTTTATCTACTGGTGAAAACTACATGAAGATCCGTTCAGTAGTTTTTAAGTTTATTGCGAGCTGACAGACAGATAGACGCGGCAGAGGTTTTATAATACATAGTGATTTATGAGAAGCGACAATGATATAAAACACAAATAATGTGCGTACATTAGACCGAACTCGGTCAATGGCATAATGTAAAAATAAAAGGATATAAATAAATAAATCTCTTCGTTATTTGCTTAAATCACATTCACGGAATGCAAGCGCCAGTGCTAGGGTGTCCGCAAGTATTCGGACTTTACCATACCACGATATAAAATAAATAATAGTTTAAAAAACTAAAAAAACACGCTTTCATAAAAAATCCTGAAATAAAGAACTGACTACGCTATTGACCAAGCAAGGTCTTAACAGCTTCACCGGACTACAGTTCAAAAAAAATATATTATTAACATGCGTCACTGTTAATATCAGCACCTCCAGATATCAGTGTTTTTCTATTTCTAATTTATACTATTCTTAATCCACATTTATTATATTTCATTTTCTGTTTTTTAGTTGGATGTTTTATAAAAGGGTGTTTTTTTTAAACTATTATTTATTTTTCATTTATAAGTTCATTTTTTTAAACTTTTTTTTTGGGATTATTGCATCGTCATCGACCTTTGACAGGTGTGCAAAGTTTGAATTAAATCTGATCGTTCAAAGTAGGACAAAATCGGGCTCAAAGGGGTTGGTTACAAACATACATACGTACAGGTCAAGCTAATAAAAGCATGATAAAAATAAGGTGTTAATAAAATTTGAATGAAAATGCTTTGGAATTTGAACAAAACTATTCTATTCAGAACGCGTGATAATAGAAAAAGAAGTTCAAATTTCAAAATGATTATTATCTTACAGCCGTTTCGCTATTGTTGCAAAGTATCCGATTTCGTAAAACGTAACAAACTACGTACACAAAAACACTTTATACGTGTATTGTTGCCAACTTAACAAAAATGATCACCAAAACGTTTTGTACAACAAACAATTTGCTTGTTTCATTTAGCACACACGTATTGGTCACGCGACGTGATCTTTTGTTATGTTCTCATCTAAAGACTGAAACTTCTAGCGAACAAAACAAAGGTGGATTGTATGTAGGGTAGCCAAATGTACGGCGCTTGTTATTCATTACCATTAATGTAACATACTTATACGTAAGCAAATAAATACAATTGAAAATATTCATTTGTAAAAATCTGTCATTTCATATGAATAGGCAAGAACCGTCGACACATTTTTTTCAGTCTTGTATCTACAAATCCTTATTGATATTATAAATATGAATGTGAGTTTGTTTGGAACGCTTTAATATATCAACTATTAAACCGACTATCATGAAATTACGCAACACACATTCTCAGGAATACGGAAAAGTACATTCACGAAATATACTCTTTCCGAGGGATAAATCAGATCTATATTAACGCAAGTGAAGCTGCGGTCAAAAGCTAGTAATATATATTTTATTTTACACTACATGGTGGATTCTACTTCGTTTTCATGAAAAAGGTTCTGTATGTACGTAATTGTTCTGAATTAACTGTGGACTGTTTTGACATGATAACGTCTTATAAATCGATGAACGCCGGCTGCACGTACGAAAAAGATTGACTCAATGTCACGTTCCGCCTGAGTCGAGCGTGCAAGCGAGAACGCAGAACAAGCGATAGAGAGGCGCGATCAGCCTAAGCGTTCGGCTTGTGACGCATCTATCTCTCTTCCACTCCATCGGTCAATGCGTCCGAATCGTAAAGATTATCCTCCGTAAACCGACTTTGCAGAGAACCAATTTTTTTATTGTGTAATGCAATATTACTGTTTCGATTGAGACTCCTTTTAACGATTTTAAAGTGCCTCTGTGTAACTTGCTGCTTCGTTCCTATAGAAGCATAATGTTATGTAACCTAGTTAATACTTTCAAAGGTTCTCCAAGTACTTGTAAAATTTTCGTTAAAGTCGGTTCAGTCTTTCAAAGATTTGTCGAAAGAAGCAACGGATAGACGTAGTCTAAATTCAACGACAACGGTTCCCAAAGTGCTCTATATAGTTCCTTGAGGATTGATTTTTAACTTTTAGACTATTTTTAGAAACGAGGTCGAGAGAGTAGGAGGACTAAATGTAATGTTAACAGCTTTGATATTTGTTCAGGAAAAGGTTTTTGGCAAAAAGTTTTACCCGTCGAAAGATTTTTGCTTGCACAAGTAATTTAATTTAAAGCAATTCAGGTGGGATTATTATGGATATTTTTAATGATATAATTATTGTTACTAAGGCTGAAGATAATTTTATAAATAAAATAAGATTCATAGCCCTATTTTGTGTTAAAATTAATCCACTATTGAATATTACTTACAAAGACAAATATTTGTTTTTGTCTCATCTGAATTCTGACTTTTGTTATTTTAAATCTATATAGAACTATATCTCCCAACTCAGTCAATACTACAGAACATATCGGTATAAGACTATGACCATTCGATGCGAAATTTTCCGTAAATAGTTCTAAGATACTTATTTTCTGGATTCGACTAACCGTTTACCATTTTTTATTGCCAAACTAAGCTGGCGAGAATCGGCTAGTATTTGTAAAATGTATATATAAAAATACGTTTCAAAAATGATATCAACGTTTAAAAACTCTTTTTTTTTTTAATTTCATAGGAGGCAAACGTACAAACGGGTCACCTGATGTTAAGTGATCACCGCCGTTCATAGACACTAACAACACCAGCGGAGTCGCTAATGCCTGCCAGCCTATGTTTGGGGGATGGGTCGAGGAAAGGGAATGGGAGGGAAGGGGAGGTGGGCCTCCGATGCTCTCAGTGACCGAACAATACGTAACAATACACAATACAATCACTGTTACTTATCGTTGGTTTTCTGTGAGAGGCTGGTAGTACCCCGTCGAGCCGAGCTATTCATGCTGAAACCAGTAATAGCTTCAGTGTGGCTCTACCACCTACAATATAGGTGTATAGCTTCTAATATAAGTTTTTTCTCATTATTATGGTAATTGTATTTATTTGACAAACATAATTTCTGCCACCTATTAGCATTATATTATTTTACACGACATGCTCTTTCACGCGCGATTGGAGTATGTAAGATTGAATACGAGAAAGTGTGTACCTGAATTCACGAGTGATTTTTATTGCCTTTACAGCCGAACTCTTTTCTACGCGAAAGTGTTTTCACGCGAGAAAGATCGTGTCGTATAAAGGATAACTATTGAGCTGTCGTATATGACATAATGGGATACGCGGCGTTCCAAATTAACTGTCAAAACTAACCACTTATCAGCGACTGCTTTTCGAAGGATTTGTCTCGTGTATTAAATCTGTTATAACTGCTCACATAAAGTTACCATCTGTAATCATCTAAAATTGTTACGAAAACTTCTAGTCTATTCTTCATAAAAACTAAAAGCAAAAGCACGTGAAAATCGTTTATTTCATAATGTGTAATTTTTTTTATTTATAAATCATTAGAAGACCATAAAACCGACCGTTATTTTGCACAAATCGGAATAATAACTGAACAATGCAATCTCCATTTTGAACTAGTGATAACAATATGTAATAAATTAATTAGCAACGATTAATATTACATTAACAATAATACATTTATTGTGCTGAACTCGTATAAAAGAGTTCATTAACAAAATACCTTCTTAAACGTTCGAGTATTGATTTTAATTATTTCTGCTAAGTAGTATTAGTTTCAACTTACGTCCAACGTAACTCTAATCTACATATTCAGATATACTTTTATACACCAGTCTATATTATATTTCTAGTTCCTATCTTTTACTATATCGTTCATAAAATTTAAAAGCTTTTGAAATAAGCGATTTTCGCGTACTTGTTAATTTTTATGGAAAAGAGAGAAGAATTTTTCGAAGTAATCTATACTTAATATTATAAAGAGGTAAAAGTTTGTGAATTTGTGAGTTTGTGACGTTGTAGGGTATAATCTCAGGAACTACTGGTCCGATTTGAAAAAATCTTTCAGTGTTGTATAGCTCATTTATCGGGGAAGGTTATAGGATATATCATCACGCTAATACTTACATAGGAGCGGAGCACCAATGAAGAATGTTTCAAAATCGGGTTTTTTTTTTGCTCTTGAGAGCTTCCGCTGCGTGTCAGAGTTAACCCAAGGTATATATTCCATGCGGACGAAGTCGCGGTCATTGGCTAGTTTTATCATAAGTGTACCGTGAGCATATATAACCGACATAAGCTATAACATAAAATTGATGAAGCAGGATGGTAGGGATTCCACTGGTATCCCAACTCCATGGTGATAAACCGGTAACTTTCTTTTACTTTGATGCATTCAGTTCCTAATAGACTTGCCACCTCCACACCCCTTCCCTCTCCTCTTCCCCTCCCTCTCCTTCCCTCAAACACAGGCTGGCAACGCACTTTCGACTCCCCTGATGTTGTTAGTGTCTATGGACGATGGTGATCACGTAACATCAGGTTACCCACCTGTTCGTTTGCCTACTATGATATAAAAAAAAACATCAGGTACAGTGTCGTCACTTTGTTGTGTCACAATCCATATAAATAAAATGATAGAGGTCTGATTGTATGCGCGCGTTACCCAAAAACTAAAAAAAGATTTCGATCATTTTTTAAAATTTTTCTTCATAGGTACAAATGTTCCGTACCTAAAAAACATGATAACTTCATTTGGCATACAGTTATTAGAGTTTTTAAGAAACTACTATTTTTACAAGCACTACGCTTTCAGTGATATGGGACAAGTATTGTGGTGCGCCTGCGCAGGTAAGATAAACTGAAGAACGAGCTAACCGGATAATAGGGTTAACAAATTTTTTTGTAAGGTAACTGTTTTTAGTAATTCCTACTTTCAATGCTTTTTATACTTTTTCTCTGTACTTATAATATATTTCTAAGATAATAAATAACGCAAACAAGTTGTGGGTATCAGGTACTTATAAAATAAGAAAAACACTTTCGCTAATTAGTTGAATGAAAGTAACGTAAGTCTGAAACAAGACACAAGATTCGCTGTCTTACGTTTATTAAAAATAAAAAACCAAACTTTATATATCTGGAAAAGGTTAAAAACTTATACCAACTGAGGTACAAGAACACACAGAGGTAAAAAAAATGGGCTACACGCGCCACATCATATAACATTAATACCCAGAAAATGTATGAACAAATAACCTGTGAGATTTAATACCAGGTATAGGCAAATAGTTACTTATAAAAAAGCGTTCATATATTTGTGCTTCGATGTGGGACTTTACAACATACCGGTTGTGGGAAAACCCTGTGGTCAATATTCAAGGATTACCTTCAGTATTATTAATATTATATGCAATGATATAAAGATTTTAATTTTTTATGCAGATTTTCAATGTCCAATATTGAACGTTTTTTTAAATCATTTAATGATGATTAATAGTATGTTAAATAATGGCAGAAATAACTAATATTTTTTGATTGCCCACGGTGTTGTATGTATAAAGGGAGGGGGGTCAAATCAGCATACTTCCTCCTAGCGGTTATTGTAGGGAGTTTTAAAAATTTGTTTCACCTAAGCACCTATCATCCAGGATGCGTTCTACTATCAATTGGTTTGGATTTTAGAATACATTCAAGATGATTTTAATCTCGAACGTAGTGTGTATTATGTTTCAGCAAGGGAAATTTCCGTCGCATCTAGTTATCTCAAATATTAAAGGGAACCTTTGTCAAGTTTTAGTCCCAGTTCGAAAAAAATTGATTACCCAATCAATTATAACTTTGAATACGAATATCAGAACAAAGTTTCATGTTACAGATGCGAAGATGGTGGAGGCGGCGCGGCGACAGGCACCGGCGGACGGGCGGCTTCGCTGCGGCTCGCGAACGGCAGAGTGGCAGCGCAGTCCGCGGAACAGCTTCCCCACTCGCCGGCAGATTGCGCCTCTGTGCGCATATCCATCGACAATACTAACACCTGCTGCACTGACTCACTCGTCACGGCGCTCGACGACGAGACTTTACTTCTAGGTAAATTATTTAAACAATATTTATTCGACTTAGGGACCTGTATTGGTGTAAAAAAAACCCTATGGATGGAGGCCATTCATTGATTACGTGAGAAGATTGGGGGCAGGCGAAAATGTCAAGCCGTATGTATGTAAATGTCAATGTCTAAATGTCACGTGGGTGAGAAAGGAGCTTTCGGCAAATATCACGTAATTTTTTTCAATCAAAAATTTAAGAAAATCAACACATACTTTAAAGTAAAATATGTTTCTAAGCCTTCGATCAACAATAACTAGATAAAGGGTCGGCGCGAAAAATACGTTTCGGTAAATAACAGCTCACTTGAAATGTAAGACCTTATTTTGTTTAGTTTGTTTGAAACACAGCCAATGTAAGCCCGTTTCACATGCCGCAGTGTATTCAAAAGATGCAAAAATAATACCCGGAAAAGCAATTTAACGGCCGGAGTATCTTACTTTCGCTAAATACATGTTGAATATGTTATATTTTAAGCTTTAAACTAACAAATAATATCAAATTTTGAACAAAATGACCTATTTTAAACCTGTGATACAAATGTTTGCCCTCGCCACGCACAAACACACACAATAACAGGAAAACGTACTTTTTTCATTACGTGTTAAGGTTGAATTCACACTAAATATGGTTTATGTTGTCTTTTCATTTGTGACGGGAGTAAATTATTGCTTTGCTCGTTTTATCGTAAGTATTAGATAATATTTTGAACATTTGTGACTTCATTACTAGGTGTTATGGTTGTAATTAGGTTGAACTTAAAACTGTTTTAAAACTTTTTTTCTCCCTTTCTTGGTAAACAAATAGCTACACATAAGTATATATTTACGCGGACAGGATTTAGCTTTGATTTTGTACGTGACCTTTTATCTAGTTATTGTTGATCGAAGTTCTAAACATATTATATCGAAATCTGACACAATTTTTTTGTATATGTGATGATATATTGAAATAATTACAATAATAATTGTAATTAAATGTAATAATATTCAAAAAGTATAATAATAAACTTGAGTTTTTATGAATAAATACGTTAGTATTTATACCCAAAGCACAAATTTTGAAAGATACCACGTGAGTTTAAGGAAGGTAGGAGGTGGTTGAGATAAATCTTAAGACATCTCACTAGTGGGGAAGGAGAGGTAAAAAAATCCTCAAAACTCACGTAATTAATGGCCTGACATATTCTCCACTACATTGCTTTTCGGCTGTCTACGGACATAATTATTAAGATTATCCTTACTAGCCTTATTTTCGCTTCCATTCGATGGTACTGTAAACCATATCGTAGAGTTAAATCGTAGTTTCTGGCAACTACTTTTAATATATTTTATTCTTTGCTAGTTTACAGACAAATAACGCTCCGCATTTTGACATAATTACTATTTCGAAATTAAATAATGTTTCATATTTTTAAAATTATTTCATTCTCATATTTATATATTTACGGTATCGGTATTGCTGAAGGATAAACTGAATTTATTAATAATATTATTTCATTTACATGTTATATTATAAACTGTTAAATGTTTCAAAAAATATATCTACACGGTAATACAACAGATAATATTCAGGGATATATTTGTTCAGCTGTGCAAAATTGTATATCAGTAGTATAATTAATGCCTATAATAAAATATGCAAAAAAGTTAAAAAAAAAGTTACGCTATTTATAAAATATTTCAGTTTCTAAACGGTTTATGAAATAAAAACACTCAACCATAGCATAAGCATTAACTTCAAATAAATATAATAGCAGAATACGAAATGGTGCAAGAAAATATTACAACAGCTTAAGTAGACAAAAAATGAGTAACTTATTGTATTGCGTACAACTTCCTCGTTGCTCGTTCTTAGAGTTTTTGTTTCGTTGCATTAAAATGATTCACAAAAAAAACCCCGACACTATTGTAATAGAACCATCGTCAATCTTTCCTTTACTACACAATATCCGCAGAGAGTCCAAACCGCGAATTAAACAACACATAGATATGAAAACCATCTCCTGAAAAAATTAAGAAGGCGCACACACATTAAATATGTACGGATGGAGTTCTCCGTCTGCAAGCTCCATGTTAAAAATTCAGGAACGCTGCCGCCTCTTCCTTACTGGCGCCAATAAAAACAAATGTAGACAGAAATACCGAATGCTCTCATAAATAACAAAAAAGAATTCTTCGACGGACGACGTACATAATTAGCAAAAGTTGCGCGCTATAAAATCTCTGCAACGTTGCCTAACCGTTGCTCATTTTGTGTCGCGTAAAAATTATTGCGTGGGCTGATGAAACAGTAAAATTCATTATCATATAGATTTTATACCTACGCCATATTAGAAATAGTCCGTTAATTAATTAATTCTCGTGATTCATGTAATTGCGGGTGTAGGTTTCGTTCTGCTTCTATTTGATCGTTTGCGGCAGGCCACGCTATTTTTCAATTTGCTCAATGATCGACAACGATACTCATTTAACAAATGACAATCGTCCGAAGAACACATCAGCGCTTCCTTAAAGGATAATATAACTCGAGGACGCGAATTTCGGTAGCAGGAACAGACCGTCAATCGGTTAACATTGACCATGAATGCTGACAATGTCTCGATCTGTTGGACAGCGGATTCGCGCATGGCGATACAGTGGCTCGTCTGGCTCCACCAGTCCAGTCGCATCGTGCAGTCATACGCCGCCCATCCAACCGCGACGACATGCTTCGCGCAACCCCTCAAACTGAGTAAAGCTCAATACCGCGAACGGATATCGTGTACTTGAGTAAATTAAAACGAATATATTAATTTAAAACGCGTGTGTAGTGTGAACTTATTAGTGTAACAGTTGTTTTCCGAAAGCAAAATGCTGACGAGAAGAGGATTTTGTCACGTTCGTAGTTAATTTGAGTTTGTGTCAAAGCTTTATGTGTTGTATTTATTTCGATGTTCGGGGTATGTGTTCTATAATACGAAAACGGAATACCAACGTGGAGTAGAAGCATTGTGCAAAATCTTACAAAAATAATTTATTTAAATCATTTTAAGATATTGCATAAAATTAAAAAATCATATTTTTAGTATAATATTTGCCAATAAGTGCTGTGAAAATGTTAATAAATAAAATTGACATAGTTGAAATAAGAACGCTTTAAAAAATCGAATGAATTGGTTTGACGTTTTAGGAGCAATAATATAGTTTGAGATTTGCGTTTTAAACTAATAATACGAGATGGCGTGAAAATTTTCAATACATACAGTAAAATTGCGAGGTTTATTTGTAATTGTGAATTACAATGTGGGTGTTAAGTAATGTTAGAAATCAATCTGTTTGAATGATGTTTTCACTTTTAAACTTTAAAGAACAAATACTATCAATCTATCTACTATGAAGTCAATAAATTTTATTCAAAAAACCGAATGAATATAAAACATTTTTTTTAATGAAACTATAACCTGTAACATTTTCTGAATATAAATAAATATATTTTTTAACAAATTTATCTGAATATATTAAATTACAATTCTAAGTAGGTTTAGTTCTTTTAATAGATCAGTAATAGTTCTTTCCGATATTATATTGTTTTAATGATACAGCGGAATATAGTTACAAATATTACAACTTTATTAAGTAACAGTAGGCATTAACAAGGACCTGAATGGTCAGTTTACATTAACGTACACATTTATTAATTACATTTTATCCTCCAAATCATATGAAAATCTTCTTCGATATATAAATATGTGATGACAAAACAGTGAAGTACATCTTCCTTCTCTGTTTCTCGACCATTTTTCCTTTTTTATTTAGTAAATATTAACGAACTTAACTGTTATCAAGAAAACGATGGAAATATTTTTGCCTTAATTAAAACTTGAAAAATTAATGTATAAGGATCGAATTTCGACCACTAGTATGTAAGTTGAAATACACAATGTTATAAATCTGTGTTTTTCAAAGTGTGGGTCGCGACCCCAAAGGGACTTATTAAGAAAAATTTTAACTATAAGATATACCATTTATATTAAATAAATAAAAAATAAACTTAAGAGAACACTTATGTATTTACCGAACCCTAATTATGAAAATGAATAAATATGTTAAATTAAATATTTCTTACAAAATACAATACTTGATAGAAAAGCAACGGGTCGAGAAATTTTTCTTCATACTAAAGGGGCCTTGTCAAGAAAAAGTTTGAAAAACTGTTATAAATAATAGCGTTGTAATCTTGTAGTAAAAATATAACCAACGATCGCCTCTGTCTTCTTACTCTTTAATGATAAATTTAACAATAATAATAGTCTATAACTAGCAGCTCGAACATAAATATCTATAAACAAAAGAATGTTTATGTAGTTTATTTATTTACGACAAACAAACAATTCTACTTAAACATAAATGTAAGCAATATTACAGAAAAAAAGACACAGTTATTAGAGAACAATCCGCTCAGCCGCCCACGGAGTAAGCATACAACTCACTTTAGGGCAGTAAATAGTATAATAAAATAGACGAACTAATAAGATAAAACTTAAAATACAGTATACAGTTAAAAAAGTGAAATAAGATAAAACGCAACAGACAATCGAAGCATTGTAATCATACCACAGTTGAAGACTCAATAACAAAGTAACATGTGACTTTAGTTCAAGATATTTACGTATTTTCGATTAGTTCAAGATAGATACAATACTCTGTTTTATGGCTTTTTTAAACAGAAAAGAAATTAGATACTAGAAATTACCATCTACAAACAAACATGTCAGTTCTAATGGTCTTCCTATATTTAAATTATAGAATCAAATGCTGTTTAATACTTCAATTCTTAGTATACAATACAGTAGGTACATTTTAAAAGTCGGGCTTTATAAATAGCGTGACACACTAAGCAGTAAACAATTGATTTTTACATCTTATAACCTCACATCATACGTAACAAATCAGTGTGTCGTTGAACCTTGTCTAGGACAAATTGCAGTATCCGTTGTAATATATATTGCTAGTTATGCCATTTCAACGCCATTCGGTGTGTACAAAACCAATTATAGAAATCGCATATCATGAGTACTAAAGTATATCATATATATTAATACGTGAAGCCTAAACTTTGTATCCCTTTTTAACGGAATTGCGCAAACGGATGAACGTGAAATTTGGCATAGCTAAAGTTTATATGGAGGAGAAGTGCAGAAAGCTATTTATTTTATATAAAATGCATTAGAAGTACATTAAATTAATTAAAATATGCATTACTCACACTAATGCTTCAATTTTACATAACATATACCTACACACATGTAAATAAAAAAGAAATTTTGACATCTGTCAATAAAGGACTTCAAAAAAGGTTGTGAAGGAGCTTGCTATGCACGACTGTTTGTATTATTTTACTCTTACGTTCCAATTACCCTTTTTCATTCTACATTCAACAATGATATTAACCCTAATAAAATTCAAACTTAAAAAAAATCAATGAACTATGGTCGAATGTCGACCACTGGGCGCCCACTAGTTTTACTAAAGTCGACAAAAATGAAAATTGAAATTAATCATGTACTTTCAAGATTTGAAGTTGATACAAGTTTTGGATATTCTTAACTCTTTACGATCGTCTGTTTATTGACATCAATATCTATATATTACGTGAAGCGAAAACTTTGTACCCCTTTTTTAGCGAATTGCGCGAACGGATGAACGTGAAATTTGGCATAGTTAAAGATTATATGGAGTAGAAGTGCAGAAAGTTGTTTTTTTTAAATATTTTTAAATGTATTAAAAACACATTAAATTAATTAAAATATATATTACTCACACTACTACTTGAATGCTCACAACATATACACACATGTAACTGAAAACGACGTTTCGCCATCCTTAATTTTACTTATACGTTCCAATTACCTTTTTTCATTCTACGTTCAATATTTTTAACATGGCTTACGTTCCATACCATATATGCCCTTTGAAATTCATTAGAAATTAAGTATATCAAATAGTGGGTTAATTTAATAATATATAAATTTATAATATATATACATTAATAAATACTTAAATAATTAATCCATTAATTATATTTATGAAACCGCTGAAATAATTATTATTCTCTTTGGTCTTATTGAATGTCAAAATGAATTATTGTCGAATCTCGACCACTCGTTAAAATTAATTTACATATTTCCTAGGTCGTGCACGCGACTTTTGTCTAGTAAAAATAAGTTTTTTGTTTTATGATACCTACGTGTTTTTTTCGGAATTTTCGGGATGATTTTTAGTTACTGTTGCAAATTTTGACATTACTCTTTAGCTCCAAAAATAGAGCATAATGATATATAGAAAATATACTTCGAAAATTCCTCTATCGACCAGTGGTTTTAATTCGTAGTTACAGGTATTAACTTCAGCTGTAGATAACTGATCTGGTTTCCAAATTGATGACTCAAAATCAATTCAGCTGTTTAATTAATTAAAAGATGTAGCCCGGCCAAATAATAAAGGCTTCAATTTTAATTATATATATAAATTAATTGATATTGTCGTTAATAGTATAGTTTCTAAGTTGAAAATTATGTAATAAATTGTGATAGCGGAGTTATAACAGACTTGTAGTTATGTATCCCGACAATAACAATAACAATACATAAGCTAAATTCCAATCATAGTTTTAGCCGTAATATTTATAGTTAAACGTAATGATCACGCCTGTCGATGTCTCAACAGTGAGCATGTTGGACTGTAGTTTACCTAACACTTTATAAAATGAGACCATTATGCCTAGAAAGCATAGAAACTGTATTTTCTTGTGACTAATGAATTTGAGGTTGGATGGGTCAACAAGTGGAATGTCCAGCACAGCATAACAAGATTGGCATTTCGAAAATTGAGTTTAGTTAGATACATGGTCAAAAGAACCACGTCATTCAACAGACCAACCAAACACTCATTCAACCAAAAGACGTATTCTATTGGAAACGGGCCTCCCCAAAGTCACTATAACGACTTACTGGGCTTATGCTGCTCACGTTCAGCATGTTCTCGCAAACTTTACCAGATCGTCGGTCCACCTCGTGATGGGTTTGTTAAGTTGGGTTTCCCAGTGGGGAAACTTAAGGACCTTTTGGCTTAACAGGCTATCCGTTCTACGAGCAATGTACTCCATCTACTGTAACTTAGGTCTAGTAATTCGAAGGACGATTCTTCTGCGAATTTTTCATTTGTCATTCAATCACGCATTGAAACAGTCGACATTTTAAGGCTTCTATGGCCTCATAGGCTATCTGTATCACAAGCAATATACACCACCTACTGCCTCTTAAGTTTATGTTTTAATTAACAAGGTATACGGGGTGGTAGGGTTTTACAGCCTGACTGGGTCGCAACCACCATGTATATGGCAAAAAAGCCCGTCTTAGTGATTCGCTTCCGCGGGTCGCGTTTCGGGATCACCCTGTGCATATCCAGCTATTCGCAGGCCGGCATGGCAGCGGCGACCAGCGATGGATAGTGTGTCACTCGGTGGTCGCCGTTGTTTTTGGACTGTACTGTGCTTACCATCAGGCAAAGTGCAGTTACTTTACCGTGCTACAATAAAAAAAAAAAATATATATACCATATCAATGACTTAGTGCTTAAATATTCTCGCACACGCTAATTATTATGTCTAATTTCGTAGAAGATTATGTATTATTATCCAATTACAATATATTTTTCGCATTTTGCCATGTTTCTCCTAAAAGTATATAGCTTCCAGAAATTTATGCATAACCACGACAGGCAATTGGAACAATAGAATAACTGTTCACTTATTTGCTAATCGGTAAATATTGTTTAAATTAGTATAAAACAAAAAAAAACTATCGACTATTAAAATATTAACAATTCAAGTCTAATACATAATTAACCTTCCCTTCGATTTTTTGGACTTGAAGGAGAAGGAGTCGTTTGATAGTTTTGTAGAGCATGTGATCATTAATCTAAAGGCATTGAACGGACTTTAAAATTGCCACTACTCTCTAACTTGCACCCAAATCATGACTGACAAATCTTTGTGACCTTACTATACGTATAATGCTTATGCGTCGCGTCAAGGGAAAGAAAAGTGACTCGTATCAAATTGCGGTCACTCCTCTCTCTATCTTTATATAGCTAATTCCAAATATCTATGTGTGAAAACAGCAAAATTGAAAAAAAAATAGATGACGTACGTGTTGTTTAATTTCGAAGGTAAAGAAAATCAAGTCGCTGTTAAAAACTAATTCAGTGTGAGATATTTTCTTAAATATGAATTTACGCAACCAAATATTACACTTTATCTTTACATAATACTAGCCGGCCCGTGCCCACTTCGTTGGGCGGTAATACGTAAGCGTGGAATGGTTATTTTGCGCTAAAACGCAGTGGAAGCTCTGAAAAGGAAAAAAATACCTCGATTTTGCAACATTCTTCATTTGCTGCTCTACTCCTATGGGTCTTAGCGTGATGATATATAGCCTATAACCTTCCCTGATAAATGAGCTATATAACACTGAAAGAATTTTCCAAATCGGACCAGTAGTTCCTGAGATTACCCCTTACAACAACACAATCTCACAAACTTTACCTCCTTATAATATTAGTATAGATTATAGATAATATAATTAGTTAATAGCTTCTGCCCGTGACTTCGTACGCGTGGAATGATTATTTCGCGCTAAGACGCAGCGGAAGCTCTGAAAAGGAAAAAATACCCCGATTTTGCAACATTCTTCATTGCTGCTCCGCTCCTATGTGTCTTAGCGTGATGATATATAGCCTGTAACCTTCCCTGATAAATGAGCTATATAACACTAAAAGAATTTTCCAAATCGGACCAGTAGTTCCTGAGATTACCCCTTACAACGTCACAAACTCACAAACTCTACCTCTTTATAATATTAGTATAGATAAAATGAAGTCGCGTATGCTTTCTGTTCTCTTATATCTTTTAAATGATTCAACGGATTTTAATACAGTATTCAACAATAGATAGAGTGATAAAAGAAGGAGGTTTATATATATATAATACATACTATAGTACAAAAAAGTCGAAAATTTCAACGATTTGTAATGTGATGTTGTAACAAACATATTTTTGTGCGTTTCGCAAACCCTGGCTAAATCTTATAATAGATCAAATTAATATACTACTGCAATTGTATATCTTAAAAAGATTGATAAAAAAGTCCCAAATGGTATACATTTATTTCTAAAGGATAGTCCACAGTAACAATTTTTATCTTTTTACAAAAATCATTGTGTTATTTACCAAGTTATTTTATACAATACAGTGTTATTCCTTATCCAATTGAATACATTACATACGTTGTACATGTCATGTAGATCAAAATTGCCCTTAACAGTATTTCATTTAAATGGATATCCACATTGCACCCATTAAAAGCTGGAACGGGTCGCTAGTATTCTTATAAAAATACGGGCAAAAATACAAATTGCGAATTTACATATTTACAGCCATTCTATATCAATGTAAAGCCACCGCAAACCGGTTATTTCATTTAAATTTGTAGGTTACAGACTGTTACGGTTACTTACTTAAGTATTGTATATATAATTAGACATTTTTATATACGAACAGTACATGTGTATGTTGACCTTCCAGCTCGTCACTGAGAAGCGACAATAATAAACAGTAAAGAGCGGAATCTCCGATGACACTACTAACACCACTTACATGATACGCTAGCTCAATTGCCATAATCCATAACACAACGTCCTGGTATCGGTTACATCTACTAAAGACTAGAGATGGGAGACTTCTTGTATACTTGATACAGCAATTAGGCCATCTGAATACGTAGCAAATCACAGAATGCAATGCTCTCTGCTTGAATAAGTGATTCTTAACAAACGTTGTTTTTTCTTTACGATTTATTTGATTACTAGCCGTATACCTGGTGGGATTTCTGATTAACTACATCTCCGGAATTGTCATATTTTCATCCCTCATTTAATCCCTTTAAGGGATAATTACCCTTTAATTATTTCTTACATCCCATCTTTTTTATATCAAATGCATGCAAACGAACAGTTGGGTCACCTGTTGTTAAGTGATCACCAGTCGCAAGTGCGTTACCAGCCTGTATATGAGGAAAAGGGAAGGAGGGGAGAGAGAAGAAGAGAAGGGAGGTGGGCCTCCGGCGCTCTCACTGACCGAACGAAACGCAACAATGCCAGAACTTTTGTGCAAAACTTTATTTAATTTATGACCAATCAGTTCAAACTGCACATCGTCAGCGAGTCTCAAAAAAAATCGTTTAATAAATTAATTTGAGTATTGGTTGTTTATAGATAATTTATAACGGCGACAAGATTTTTCTTATATATTTTTTATAAATTAGGCTTATATTCAATCACGATCGTCTTAGATGAAACGTGACGATAACAGAAATAATGAAGCCAATTTTATAAAATACCTATACAAATATCGATTTATCCGATCAGTTTATAAAACGAGGTAGATAACGGCTTTTCAAACGCACTACCTATTATTTTATATCTTTTTAATTACGTTAACCTTTTAGAGGAATCGTTGGAGCAAAGCTTCGCTTTCGTGGGTTGTGTTGCGTGTACGATCCCTATATCATTTGCTTTTTTTCGAACTGACTACGCTATTGACCCAGCAAGGTCTTAACAGCTTCACCGGACTACTAAGGCGAGCGCTTAAGGCATTCAGCCGATTTTATTTTGATGACTAGCTCAAGAGTGCACGGCAAACCTCGGCTTGGGATGTTGCCTGATTCATGCAATTCGCGACCTATCTGATCTAAGCTAAGTTAACTATTACATATATGAGTTGTTGAAACATATATGTGTACCAAGCATACATACCTCAACAACCCTTATATATATTTCGTATCGGATAACATTCTAAACTATTTCAGTTTGATAAGGGGAAAAATAAAACCCTTCCACTTGCATGTGTAAGCGTGTATGCGTGCACGTGTGTGGAGGTGATATGTGTAATGTTGTCGCAGTGATGTAAGATTTTGTGTCACTGTATCGCGCGAGCAGCGTACTCAAGGGCTCCACGCCGAGGGAACGGACCTAGGCTTGAGCTGCTGCCGAGGGGGGCCTAGATATCAATTGCAACCGTAAGAATGTCTTTCTTTTCGACACACTGTTCTCCGTCCTTTCTGATTAACCCAGTAGTCTCGTTTCTCACATTTGGCACGAATTTTTTCAACACCTTTTATGCTTTATCGGCATACACACACACCCCATAGAACGGTTCGCCTGTTATTTCAATTTTATGAAGTTGATGACGTTTTATCTAAACGATCTTGATTTTGTATTGTCCGTTTCTATTTGACAACCCTACTTACACATAGATCATAATTAGAGTTAGAACTTTTTAAATAAAATCTTTCGGAACAAAAAAATATATTAAACCTCACATATAACAGTTATAGTCCATCGTAAATAAAAATTTAGTCACTTATTTTATTGCGTTATAAAATCAACCAATTATTTCATAGATTATTTCCCAACACTACCTAATTAAGAGTTGTAGTTGTAGAGATACGTTTACCATACTCCGTCACGTGTCAAGACGTAGTCCGATTAATTCATATTTATTAAACAAATTAACAATAATAGCGTCGCATTAGATAGACAAATTAATTGCGGCTACTGTGGCCGTGACAATTATGAACATTTCGCAATCTATATTCCGATAGGTTAGGCATTTAGCGTTTGAAACCACATCGAATTTAATGTTTAATTTCTAATCTAAGCCTTTCTTACACAAGATATCTATACTAATATTATAAAGAGGTAAAGTTTGTGAGTTTGTGATGTTGTGGGGGGTAATCTCTGGATCTAATAAACCGATTTTGAAAATTATTTTACCAATAGAAAGCCACGTTATTTATGATTGTCATAGGCTATATTTAACCCGAAAAATGAAAAGACTTTTTGTGGTAGTCGGATTTACAAAGTAAGTCGAAGAAAAAACGGTCGAACGAAAACGTTTCTTACGAATTCTGCCTTGACAATGAGAGACATATGATTGAGTTCTAGAGAAAATTTGTAGAGTTTGATAATGCCTACAAAAAAAGTCAACGACAGCATATGTCTCACTTCAAGGTTTTTTTATTATCAGGGCGGGACAACGACCACCGTGCCCGCTAGTAAACCATATTTTAATTCGATGAAGAACAAACAATACCGCTCGTCTTTTGAGCTATACATAGAATAAGTATAATAATTAAGCACCAAAGAACAAAAGATTTCACAAAAAAGCCGACTACGCATCCAGGCAAAGCAGATGACACTTGGGCTCGGTTGAAGACAAAAGGTATACAGGAAGTGAAAGATTTGAACATTGTAACCTTGTAGCAGATGCTACAAGTGAGAGAGGTCGCCAGATTGTCTGGCGTCGGCCGAATCAGTTTCGTCGGTACAAGGTTAAAATGCAACCATACAATATCGTGTCTATAATTTCTTGTCTCAAGGTATTTATAACCTTTTACAACATAATTCTTCAAAAATATCATAATTATGACATATCATAATCGTAATCTATATACATATTCCATTTTGTTCAAAGGCTTTGAAATTGACAAGTTTTTAACCGACTTCACATACGTACAGGTTTACATGATCTATTTACTGGACCATTACAAATATAATCTGGTCACTGTACTTAATACTAGCTGACCCGTGCCCACTTCGTTGAGCAGTAAACATTTATAAAAAAAAAACTCCTTTTTGTGACTTAAATATAAAAGTTAGATATATGCTGTCGTTTTTTGGAGGCATTATCATGCTCTACAACTTCTCTGGAACTCAATCATATATCTCTCATAGTTAAGGTAGCGTCCATAAGAAATGTTTTCGTTCGACCGTTTTTTCTCCGACTTACTTTGCAAATCCGACTACCACAAAAAAATCATTTCATTTTTCGGGCTACTATATAGCCTATGACACTCACAAATAATGTGGCTATATATTGTAAAATAATTTTTAAAATCGGTTTAGTAGATCCAGATATTACCCCCTACAACGTCAAAAACTCACAAACTTTACCTATTTAGATAAAATTAATATCAGGTTATTTTATATCTACTAGTATTTATAATGTTATCCAATACCAAGATATTGCAAATTGGACACTAATGTAAGTTACCTTAATATATTGTTTTGTTAATTACTTCCAACATTAAGAGTAGTAAACCGGATTAAGATTAGCATTAATGATTTGACATTCTATATTTTTATGAGCTCAGCGAATTAATCAAAGACCAATGATTGCAAAGAGATGGGCATCTATAGGACGAGGCAAGTGTAATCTACATATACTAATAATATTATAAAGATGTAAAGTAGTGAGTTTGTGACGTTGCAGGGGGTAATCTCAGTAACTACTGGTCCGATTTGAAAAATTATTTCAATTTTATATAGCTCATTTATCGAGGATGGTTATAGGCTATATATAATCACGCTAAGACCAATAGGAGCGGAGCACAAATGAAGAATGTTTAAAAATCGGGGTTTTTTTCCTTTTGAGAGCTTCCGCTGCGATTTAGCGCAAAATAACCATTCCACGCGTACAAAGTCACGGGCAGAAGCTATTAACTAATCATATTATTTATACTAATATTATAAAGAGGTAAAGTTTGTGAGGTTGTAGGGGGTAATATGTGGAGAGTCCGAAAAAAAAGTGGTAAAACGTTTCTTACGAACGCTGCCTTAACGATGAGAGATATATGATTAAGTTCTAGAAAAAAGTTGTAGCTTGATAATGCCTATTACCACCCAACGAAGTGGGCACGGGTCAGCTAGTAATATTATAAAGAGGTAAAGTTTGTGAGTTTGTGACGTTGTAGAGGGTAACTACTAGTCCGATTAGAAAAATTATTTCAATGTTATATAGCTCATTTATCGAGGATGGTTATATGCTATATATCATCACGCTAACACCAATAGGAGCGGAGCACAAATGAAGAATGTTTGAAAATGGGGGTTTTTTTTCCTCTTGACAGCTTCCGCTGCGTCTTAGCGTTAGCCCAAAGTAACTATTCCACGCGAACGAAGTCGCGGGCACAGGCTAGTTAGTTTATACTGACTATGGGTGATACATTTAGAAGCAAGCCACTATGATAAGTTTTCATCATATACGTTACTATTCAGACAAAGATTTCATATTGCATTTTCGTTACCGAGATATAAAACTGACAAAGAGTATAATTTTAATTTTATATTATGAGATCCTTCAGTTGTATAAACATTAAACATACAATAGTTCCGAATGTTCTGATATAAAATACCTATTACATATATTTAATGGATAAATTTTAAATACAGTAACGTTGCCTTTACCAAATAATTTATTCGTAAATTTAAATTTTCTGTAACCCAAACCGGTATTATAAACAGGATATTATTGTGGTGTAATCAAGTTAATAATTGTAGTAAATACTGTCAAAGTACCTAAACCTCTTTGCGATAAATATGTCTAATAAGGTTTTACTTATCGGAAATATATCTAACTTGCTTATGCGTGCGACTTCGTCCTCGTGGAATAATTACGCAGCAGCACCTCTTAAAAGGAAAAAACACCCCGATTTTGAAACATTCTTCAATGATGCTCCGCTCTTATTAGTCTTAGCGTGATGATATAACTTATAGTCTTCCTCGATTAACGACTTATCTAACAGTGAAAGAATTTTTCAAATCGGTGAAGTAGTGTCTGAGATTAGCGTGATCAACCAAACAAATAAACCCTCCAGGTTTATAATATTACTATAGATAAAAATTACAGTTGTCTTAGGACACCACGTCAATTGACCTGATTTCAATAAACATGAGGGATTTTTCATATATCCATCATCAAGTTAAAAATCTTTCGCCAAGCACCTACAAATGGCAGCCGCATTTGAAAGCTATTTAATAACAGTACTCCTATAGGTTTAACGTGCTACAAACTTAAGCTAGAAGATTAAATACTGATGAGAAGGTACAATTAAAAAAAAAACGCAAATCAATCTAAAACTATACAAAATTGCCACTTTTATAACTTCTCCATACATCTTTATGCAATTTCGAGTAGTCTGAAGAGTGTATTGTAACTAACTATAGGACAATTAAATTGTTTAAACCAGTAAATAAATATAACCAACAGATACATAAATGTAAAAGAAAAGCGTAATAATCAGCACTCGTAGACATATACAGTAGTCCCTATTTGTAGAAATATCACTGATTATACCAGATGACTGTTTAGACAGTAGCAATATTTCTAGATGACACTTTGTACTCGATTCTCTTTTTAAATCGATTAAAAAAATAGGTGCTTAGTATTTGACCTAATTATCTAGAAAAAAAAAACAAAAATTATACACAATCCTCTACACGTCTATGTTAAAGTACAGTGTCAATAACCGTCGGGTGATTTCACTTTCATTTGAAACGGAACGTGAGAACGTCAGGAATAAAACAAAAGGGTTTTATTATCGAGAGTTAGTAACTCCGGGTCGCCCGTTGTAGCTTTTAACACCGGCCATTGCACTTAGGTTTATTATTTTATTTACACGTTTGTAGCTATACGTTTGTAAGTTTTAAAACAAACTTTAACTTAGGTTTTCTTGGTTGTTTATTAGTATTTGTTTTAATATTATTATTTTATATGTTAAATGTGACCATGAAGTGTCATATCCTAGAATACTGGGAGTATTAACGTGGGGTTATCCCTTATGGAAACACCACCCTCTCGAGGGAGAGGATGGGTTATGTCCGACTCGCACGGACTAAAACCCCACGGTGTACCACCCGACCGTATTGTCGGTGCGGAAAGGGATCGATCTACGCTATTCCCCATGGATAGCCGCCCCAACGGTCCGCCCTGCGGAAGGTGGTCGCCGGGCCCCATCCTAATAGGGAGACAGACTGGGTACACACCAGCTGCCTCCCCTCGTCTACCGGACCTTGTGCAATGAGGAGATGGGCCGACTTGACTTTACTTGACTCAATATTGTATAACATTTAATTTCTTATTTTGTTTAAGTAGTTTAGTAATTTGATTATATTTTTAATATGGACACGTGTTACTTTATGAATAAATAAATGAGTACATAATTTAATGTAGATGATTATTTTAATAACGGAAAACTGTTGTAAGTGTTAAAATTAGCGTTGTAACCGCATTTGCAAATAACGTAGGTCACGATTCAACCGAATTCAATTGTGTGAACTGTTAAATCTGTGGCTGCAATAACGTGAAATAATTGACACCGGGCGTATTAAAACAAGCATCACGAGGACTATTTACTTGAAATTAACGTATGTTTACTCTACATGTTTTATTCATTCGAAATAATTAACTTGTCATTTAATAAAATAAAATATAATGTAGCGATTTGAAAAATATACTATTCGACCATTTATTTTCACATAACCTGTTTTGAATAATTTTTAAAAGTGATTCGGGATTGGATTGGAATTTTTCCATGTACGTCGGTTCTCTGGAATGAATGCCCAACGGCCGCGTTTCTAGACCAATATAACTTACAAATATTTAACATTTAAGAGATGAGCCTACTCCTTTGTCAAGGGCCAGCAACGCATATGTGATTCTTCGCGTATCACAGGTGTATATGGACGGCAGTGATCACTTGGTAGGCAGATGACTTGCATGTTAGTTTACCTTCAATCGCATAAAAAAATAGTTTGAAATATAAGTGTCATTCAAAAATTCCAAAACGTCGCAAAATTGTCGAATATTCAAGCAAAAATAAATTGTTCGTTTATGAAAACCACTATAATATTTTATTTGAACAAATGGAAAAAAACTTATATAATAATCTATATATATAAATTAATTAAATAACCGTCTCTATATTATTATGAATTCAAGATAGACTCAACATAAAAATATCAAATATATAAATAAACATTATAATAATTACAAAAAAACTCTGCGATTTTTTAAATACTAATGTTTGTTAATAAACGAAGAAATTATTTAGTATAATTATCAATTAGTTATTACTAAAAAATTAGTATAACTATTTAGTACAATGTACGTTATACGAAATACCAATTAAATCGATATAAATTTAAAATATTCTCACATCTCTATTGAAATACGACTTACTAAGAACATTACAACGAGTCAATCAGATTCCACATATAAATGAGACAGAATCTAAAAGAAACATTCACACGACTCCAGACAGTTTACGCGATACGCGTTATATTACTTTACAATAGTATCTAGATGTATGTATACTTTAATAATACAATAACATATAAAATTAATTCACATTGTAAGACTTTATATGCCAGTATTACTTTTGTTTCGTGGCAAGCATGCCGTGTTCGACGAAGTGTTTCCGTTTGTGTATTTATTTACTGTGTAATATATCATTTATAAAAACTTATAGTTGACGAATATGGATTGTTTGAAACGATGCGGAATAAATATTAGTAAAGGGACTAAAAATTTGGCAAAAGCGTTCTCGACAAACGACGAATATTCACCAAGTAAGATATGATTTTGATACGTTTTTCACTTTTACATTATTTTACGGACAAGTTATTTTATAACACTTTTATGATATAATATAAAGTACTCAAAATAAAGACGGTCGAGCGGTTTTTATATTGAATGTTGGCGTATAAATGTATATATTATGTAAACTTTAGAAAAGATCAATCTAAACATTTCCGTTCCTAATGTAGATTCCATTACGATCATAATATCCTCAGAATAATTCACGTAAACACAATACGCTTAAAAAACGGAAACGGGTATACGTGCCCACGATTTCAATGTCATATTAAAAACGAAAAGATGTACCAATATTTCGATATCCATCTCGATTACTTACGTTTGTACAAAATTAAAATTAAGTTTGTTGTTGTTCTAGCTGTGTGCCATCCCAAGAGGCAAAAAGAATAGATGAACAAAAAAAACCATATGTTTCTTAAAGCTGAAATAACACACGTGCTTTCTCGCTTAATCTAAATTAACATTTTCTTTTTGTTTAAGAAAAAAACTGGGTCAAGTTCCCATTAGTATCGTTCTTATGAGTATAAAAGTGACACATGCGTAGTGTGTGGTATGGCACTCATTATGCTGATTCATTAGTCAGATGTTATTAAAAATAATATATATAATATGAACAAAAAGTATAAATTTAAGGGAAAGAAGTCTCGGGCTCTCTTGACTCGCAATCAGGGAATCCAATATTATGTTTGAAAACCTGCATTTTGTAAAGAACCGGCATGATCTAAATACTAGAAGCTGTGACAAACTGGTAGTCCCACGTTTCAGACTTAGCAAAACCAGTAATAGTTTCTTAGGTAATAGTGTTAGGTTTTACAATAAAGTCCCAAAACATATAACCGATTTGCCGGATAAGTTTAAGCGCCATATCAATCCGGTTTTAGTGTCGAAAGGCTATTATAGAGTCGATCAATACGTGAACGATGGTGACGCGTGGAACTGACTTCTCTCTGTGCATCCACTAAAAACGGTATTGTAACGTATAATGTATTCGAAATATATATATGTTAAAAAGAAGTACCCGATTGAGTTTCTTGCCGGTTCTTCTCGATTACTGGGTTGTTTTACGAACCGGGGGTAATTTTTGACTTTCATAAGCGCCTTATTAGGGCCTAATCTGAATAAAGTATTTTTGATTTGATTTGATTTGATTTGACGTACACCTTACAGACGTGAACTCAAAGACTTTTGGCGAATGTGCTTCAACCATAGATAATTCATTTCATTCATTATGATAACGCATTCCAACTTCATATTGACATCGGGATCCTTTTCACACCATAGCAAAGTTGTACAGCATTTTTAATAATTGAATTTTTTTTCCATCATTTACTTCTTTTATCGTTCAAAGAACATACAGACAGACATTTCTAAAAATGATGTAATATATTTTATTACTCTTTCCAAGACACCGGCAACAATTTCTTTCACAAAAATCTAAAAAGTACAGACATGTTAGATTTTCATTCTTATTATATGTATAGATGGAGATATTGTGATATTTCTTTTTTTTAATAAGGAACAAGTGTCTAAGAAGTATAACTAAAAAAGTTTAACTGAAATCTATTCAGTCGTTTTTGATTAATTCACTAGAATAGAACTAATTATTGTGTGCGGCTTCACTTGTATTTATTTAGATTTGACTTAACCGTCGCTTTTTTTCTAGAAAAAAAAGTACGCTATGTTTTTTGCTGTACTCCTGACAACAAGTATAAAAATTGATATCATAATGATCGGATTAGTATTTAAAATGTGAAAATGAACTAAAACTACACCCGAAATCAGGACTGTGATCGAACTAATGAAGCTTAAGATTAATTATAAGTACGAGATTCTGTGACCATTGAGTTTTTTTTTCTTCGAACTGACTACGCTATTTACCTAGTAAGGCCTTAACTGCTTCACCGGACTACTAAGGTGAGCGGTTAAGGCATTCAGCCGATTTAATTTTGAGGACAAGCTTAAGGGTGCACAGCTCACCTCGGCTTGGGTTGTTACCTGATTCATGCAATTTGCGATCTATCTTTTCTTTTTTTTTAGCGTGGGGTAATCCCTAATGGATACACCACTCTCTCGGGGGAGAGGGTTAGAAAAATATAGCCAATAGTAACAAAACACTTGTAATGCAATAAAACACGCATACTTTTTAACAGACTTCGAAAAAGGAGGAGGTTCCTAAATTCTGTTGTATGTTTTTTTTATGTATGTTAATCGCCGTGTACACACCGGCCGTCTCCTCCATTCGCCGGACCTGTGCAATGGGAAGATGGGGCCCCCGACCCATCATCCCTGGTCCGGTAACGGTGGGAGGAGGCGGTCAAACTGACGCCTCCTCCTGCCCGTTCTCCCTTGGCGGAGACGGCCACTTTGAGGGTCTTGCTCACGGACCCTCTCCGCCACCGCAGAAGGAGGCCATAATATTCCACACATCCTCGCTACCGAGCATGGCCGCAACTACGCTCGGCAGCGAGAATTCGCAATCTATTTGAGCTAACCTAAGCTAAGCTACATATTCATACTTATATGAGTTATTGAAACATATATATGTGTACCAAGCATACATACCTCAATAACTCCTATATGTATTTTGTTTCGGATAAATTTTCTAAGCTATTTCAGTTCAATAAGGGAATGAGCATTGAATATGAAGTTGAGTTTGAACCACACAACTGTTTGCTCTTTAGTACAAAATATTTTAGAGTTAATCAGTAAGTTTGAAAAATTGCCGACATTCTTTTGTTTTTTGCATAGTTGTGTCCATCACAAAAAATGACGTCAGCTGATTTGAATACATTTGAAATTCTTTAGTATCTATGGGAAGTATTTTGCTTTTGTAAAGTATTATTTATAAACAATGAAACATTAATGTAAAATTCATTCTTTCAATTAAGATTTTGTACAGGTTTACGGTTACCATTCTACCACGACTCAGGTCTTTTACTTTTACGCTTACTTTGTGGGACATAGATGCAAGCAGTGTGTCTAGCGCATGTGATAACTTTAAAATAATCAAAATAAATTTGATTCCTAAAAACGAAAAAAGAACTAATGGATACACCACTCTCTCGGGGGAGAGGGTGGGTTATGTCCGTCTCGCATGGACTAAAACCCCACGGTGTACGTCTTCCGCTATAGTTGGGGCGGCACGAGATCTCTATAGACTTCATTGTGCCGCCCCAGCGGTTGGCCCAGCTGCAAAAGCGCCGCCGCCGGGCTCCGTTTTGTTAGGAAACAGCCGTGTACACACCGGCCGTCTCCTCCATTCGCCGGACCTGTGCAATGGGAAGATGGGGCCCCCGACCCATCATCCCTGGTCCGGTAACGGTGGGAGGAGGCGGTCAAACTGACGCCTCCTCCTGCCCGTTCTCCCTTGGCGGAGACGGCCACTTTGAGGGTCTTGCTCACGGACCCTCTCCGCCACCGCAGAAGGAGGCCATAATATTCCACACATCCTCGCTACCGAGCATGGCCGCAACTACGCTCGGCAGCGAGAATTCGCAATCTATTTGAGCTAACCTAAGCTAAGCTACATATTTACTAAAGAGCAAACAGTTGTGTGGTTCAAACTCAACTTCATATTCAATGCTCATTCCCTTATTGAACTGAAATAGCTTAGAAAATTTATCCGAAACAAAATACATATAGGAGTTATTGAGGTATTGAGCATTGAATATGAAGTTGAGTTTGAACCACACAACTGTTTGCTCTTTAGTACAAAATATTTTAGAGTTAATCAGTAAGTTTGAAAAATTGCCGACATTCTTTTGTTTTTTGCATAGTTGTGTCCATCACAAAAAATGACGTCAGCTGATTTGAATACATTTGAAATTCTTTAGTATCTATGGGAAGTATTTTGCTTTTGTAAAGTATTATTTATAAACAATGAAACATTAATGTAAAATTCATTCTTTCAATTAAGATTTTGTACAGGTTTACGGTTACCATTCTACCACGACTCAGGTCTTTTACTTTTACGCTTACTTTGTGGGACATAGATGCAAGCAGTGTGTCTAGCGCATGTGATAACTTTAAAATAATCAAAATAAATTTGATTCCTAAAAACGAAAAAAGAACTCTTTTTAAAAGGAAGATACGATAGATGGATATTCAGGCCCCTTTTCTACCTTCTATATGCCATTTAATCGGGTTTTTTGTTAGGACTGTTTTTTTAAACTGACTACGCTATTGACGTTACGTGCCTTCACCGTTTCACCGGACTAAGGCGAACACTTCGCCACTTGGCGACAAGCTCAATGGTGCAAGAGTGGCCTGACCTCGGCTTGGGTTGTGCCTTGGATGCAACTTCCCGAATCTGTCTAAGCTAAGCCATTCATACATGTAAGCATTCCTGCGACACACATGTGTACCGGCATGTGAGCCTCACGAATTCAAACGTGTATTTCGTATCTGACAAATAAACCTAACCTAGTTTGAAAATAAAGGGGAAAATAAAAACCCTACCACTATATGTACCTGTATTTTGTGTGAGGGTGATCTGTGTGTTTGTTATGACGAATTCACATTTTTTTTTTATTGTAGCACGGCAAAATGACTGCATTGTGCCTGACGGTAAGCATAGTACAATCCAAAAACAATGGCGACCACCGAGTGATACACTATCCATCGCCGGTCGCCGCTGTCATGCCAGCCTGCGAAAAGCTGGATATGCACAGGCTGATCCCGAAACGCGACCCGCAGAAGCGAATCACTATGACGGGCTTTTTCGCCATATACATGGTGGTTGCGACCCAGTCAGGATGTAAAACCCTACCACCCCGCTTTCGCCATTGCCTCGTTCGTTATTCAGCAGGGTGCACCACGTGCATGTGAGGTTGGCATGGATATCTCAAGTCTTAGATGTTATTCTACACCCCTTACACCCCAATACACATATATTCAGAAATTACACATATATTCTATAGAATAAAATTAATTTTAATTCTGCTCTACCTCATCTCATACAAGGGCTATAACTCCAGCATAGTAACTATTTTTATTATTATCATAGTAACAAATTTAATATTTACGATATTTAAATAATTATAACTAGTTTCGCCATCCGTTTGTGATAAATTGGATTTAATATAATTTGAATTAATATTTAACATAAGTGATAATATATTACTACAATAACAAAAACCGGAAACCTGTATGATAGTACATAATCTATTTGGAGTTTACTATTCACAGTCGTATTTTTGTAGTAAGAAGACGACATTGTTTTAACAAAGGGGTAAGGAAAATATTAATTTATTTATATCAGTATATATTTCATTGAAATAAATGGTGTTTATCGGACCAAGTAAAATATTTTTTACATTTATATTGATATATTACTATTATTTTATTATATTATTTTTAATGTATAAATATATTAACTTATGATTCGATATAAAAATATATTTCCTGCTTAATTTTATTTCAGATAGTATATAGATGTTTTTTTATTGTAGCACGGCAAAGTTACTGCACTATGCCTGAAGGTAAGCACAATACAATCCAAAAACAATGGCGGTACCACCGGTTGACACGCTATCCATCGCCGGTTACCGCTGTCATGCCGGCCTGCGGATAGCTGGATATGCACAGGCTGATCCCGAAACGCGACCCGCAGAAGCGAATCACTATAACGGGCTTTTTCGCCATATACATGGTTGTTGCGACCCAGTCAGGCTGTAAAACCCTACATAGTTACTCAATTTAATACCTCAGTTCGGTATGAACTAACTTTTGCTCGCGGCTTCGTTCACGCTAATGTAGATTTAATATATCTCTCGGAAGCAGTACATTTCTGACAATGTGTAAGCAAAAATTCATGATCATCGGTTGACTAGTTAAGGCGTGGTAACGTGACAAACAAACTCACATTCGCATTTATAATATTCATTATGATTTACAAGTAAAATTTAGGAACGAACATCGGCATTGGTTTAACGTTGTTTACTACATAATACAAGTTTTTTATCCGACCACGATATAATGAGGCCGTTGTATATAATAGTGAACTGACAGAAAGTTATTGTTTGGCATTTTTCGCCATCTTTATGGTAGTGTTATATCGCATTTTATTACTGACTAGCTGTTACCCGCGGCTCCGCACGCGCTTTTTAAAAAATGTATTAAAGAAATGTAAAATTGTGAGTTGGTGTGTACATTATAGAAAAGCTTTTTCAAAAACATTTGTAACTACGATACGCACGCCAACTGTAACGTAACTGTAACGTGTACATTAGATATATGAATACAAATAGTACATCGAATTGGATGGGCTTTATCATCAGCAACATACCTGAAACTTCAACCTACTATATACCACATTCAGTGCTCACTAACACTGTATAAGAAAGTAATGCAAATTATAAGCTATACATTATCGAACAATATATCTTAAATCTTTTATTATATACATATAATATGCCCGTATTGTCGATATACTTAAGTTATTCTTATACGTTGCTATAATCACTGAGTTTTGTAGTAGTCCGGTGAAGCTGTTAAGACCTTGCTTGGTCAATAGCGTAGTCAGTTCGAAAAAAAAAACTGAGTTATGTAGAAGCAAACGCGGTAAATAAAACAATATAGCCGCCAAATTTACCAAAAAAAATGATATAATTCATATTACATACAGATATATGACTTTCAATTATATATATTTATTCTTGGAGTCCAGTAAGGCAAACATCTCACGCGGTTGTAACATATTTTTAATCAATTTCACACGGACGAATGCACAGGTAGCAGTTAATCACTACATAGTGTACCAATTCAAATAAAGAACCATTAAAATCGGTACACAATTGACGGAAATATCGGTTAACATACATAAAAAAATACATAGAACCGAACACAGTAACCTCCTCCTTTTTCGAAGTTGGTTAAAAAGAAAGTCATCTGTCAGTTTATCTGTTCACGATAAAGTCAAAAACGACCATTATCATACCCTTTTCACCAGTAGATAGAATGATGATTCATGGGGAAGGTTTAGGTATAATTTGTCAAGGTTTTCATTTTATTGTCGAGGCGGGACAACGTCTTCCTAGCCCGCTAGTTATAAAAGCCCCGTGAGAGTCGGTCCAACCAATTAGGAGATAGTAGGATATTACGGACGAAGTCTTGAGTAACAAAATAAAATAGTCTAAGTTACTTCTTATAAGGTGAGTTATCTGCCAGTGAAAGTCCCGTGAAAATCAATTCAAGCATTATGGATATTCCACTGCAGCCGAAGGCGAATAAAAAACTTAAATTACTTTTTATGAGGTCTACTATCTACCAGTGAATAGCCCGTGAAAATCAGACCAACCATTTTGGAAATAGCCATGCGGACGGAACCGCGGACAAATAAAATAGAATATGTCAACCGCTATAATTTCGGCTATCTGGCAGTAAAAAGTAAAATTCCTGTTAAAATAGGTTCAGCCGTTTTGGAGATTACCCGCAACAAACAAACAAACAAAGAAAATATACCAATATAAAAATATAGACAAAGTATAAAGAAAATTTTTTTTTGGTCATTTTTAGTCATATCCATTCATCAAAAATTGTTATTTTAATTGTACATACACAAACTTTATTTTTAGAATACGTAATAGAGAACAAATAAAAAATTAGAAATAAAAGTAGTATAAACTTTTTGCATAGGAAAACAAAATAAACTCCGAAAATGTTTGCGATAGAAACTTACCACGTTACCATGGCAACGTATATAATACTAACGTTAACGAAATCTTTATTTGAACAATTTTGTTTTATGATTATGAAGACTAAGAAAATAATAATGATGGATAAAATAATGTACGACATATTATATAGAAGATTTGGCGCTTATGCCTTTATTGTAACTTGGACATGGAAGAAAATTGATTAAAGGATATATAAGAAATACCTATATTGACAACTTCAGAATTGGCTGTATGGATTAATTCCTTCGCCTGTCCTACTGAACGAATATTATAACTACTACTTACGAAATCTCTCAAAAGGAAAAAAGTGCCCGATTTTGAAACATTCTTCATTGGTGCTCTGCTTCTATTGGTCTTAGCGTGATGATATATAGCCTATAGCCTTCCTCGATAAATGGGCTATTTAAAACGGAAGGATTTTCTCAAATCGGAATGGTAGTTCCTGAGATCCTAGCGTTCAACCAAACAAACAAACAAACAAACAAACTCTTCAGCTTTATATATTAGTATAGATGATACGCCGCATAAGCGTTCTAATATGGCGGATGTACAGTTTGCGCCAAACTTTTTGACCGATCTAAATACAGCTGCACATAACACAAATTTAGGTATGAATATTTCTACATTATATTTACAACATTAAGATAACATAAGGATCAATAAAATTCAATTCTAGATCCCTATAATAATATTTTAACTCTGTTTCGTATTAAACTTCTGGCGATATTTTTTTTTTTTTTTTGGTAACCAATCTTTTAGTGAATTGTTAACACAATTGTCGAGTATATAGGTACTGATATTACAAATGTCTTGCGATCATTTCGATGAACTAACAAGATGATGACCGCCTTGTTAGAACTTTATAAATTTTGTAAGAAGTCGGAATCCATGCTCTTTGATCTTATCTCCCATCCAATTCACTTATGCGCAATAACCAAACTATATTACGTAAATAAAAAAATATAGTCAAATAACACAAAATTATGAATAAACTATATAATCCACTACATGACATTCCAAGATCACGCCGAAAACTCCACTTTTGACGATTTTTTTTGTCGAACTGACCACGCTATGGTTCTAGCAAGGTCTTAACATCTTCACCGGACTACTAAGGTGAGCGCTTAAAGCACACAGCCGAGACGATATAATACGCAAGCCCAGATTGACGGCTATATTCAGAGTGGCCAAGAAGATTGGCGAGGACTGCATACGTTGAACAAGTGTATTTTAAGTAAGTTTTTATTCATATGTAACTGAAAAGTTTTATAAATATTTTTCAAAGTAGAACTAACGTAAAACGACTTATTATGTTTCGAATTTTCTGACAGTCATGAAGAATTTGACTGATGCATTTCGTTCCGGTTTACATTGTCGATGCCACCGTACCGTTAACATTGTTTATACATCTATTTGGTGTAAAAATGAACACACAGACCGTGGAGCTGACAATACTTAACATTGAACCAAGTTTGATCTTACTACAGGCTATTAATATGATGACAGAATTCCTTTTTACAATATATTTTCCAACGGTTTCTAAGAAACGAATGTTTGTCATGTTAAGAAATATGTGTTATGTTTATTTCTGGGTTAAAATTTAAATTTTATATTTGCTATTTAAATAGAATACTTTAAAATATATTGATTTTACCAATTTATCTCCACTTGCCTATATAACGAAATTAAAGTAACAAAAATGTACTAAAATATCTCAGAATAAATAAATACAGTCACGTTTATTCCTTTAAACATGGTGATATATAATCTGTTCTATACAAATATACGAGAGAAATAATTAGAACATATTATTAAATATCATATTTTCCTTGTTAAATAATATACAAGTACGTAAAAGATTTATTGAACTGACAATAGGGTTTGATTATCCGATGATTTTTATTTATATTAATAAATGTCTTGTACTTAAATACAAACAAAGTCGTTATATGCGAATAATTGTATTTTGTCCCACTGTTAATCGTAATTTTCTTTTACATAAAAACAATATTTCAACTTGTATTTAATGTTGACAATTGGCATTAAATGGTGAAAAATTATCTAGTACCATAGACCAGCATCATTGTTTCTTGAAATTTTAACGTCTCTGTCGTTTCGAGAATAACGATATTTAATTTCTTTAGGGCTCAATACAACATATTGTAGAAAGTTTTTTTTACATACACATGCAAGTGTATTTTAAGTAACACTGAATATCGATAGATTATTTAGATAAAGAATTTAATTTTTTGTCTACTTTATATAGTAACAGACTAAACCTAAAAATAGGGCTAACTCTCAAAACGACTACCAGCGACTAAATTACGTTTTTCCCAAGAGCAAAACGAATAATTTGAACACCTTCTGAAAAATAAAAAATTCAGATGAATTCGCAGCCATAATGTAAAGTCAAATGTACCCTTTTCTCAATAGCGCGTAGGTTGATAAAAGTTTTGTTATATGTAGCGTTGTCGTTGCTTTAATGAGCCTCAGTTTCTAAATTTACTATTTTGAAAGCGTTATTCAGCAATTTCTACTATTGTTTCGCTCTTGCGAAATGCGGCATTAGGAGATTACAGGCTCGCTTAGCAACAGATCTTTAACTTGAGAACGAAAGCTACCACTGCAAAGATATTGTAGCCACAATACCCACTGTGTTATGATTTCATCATGTTGTTTCCGATTATTTAGGCCAAAGTCTGTGTAAAATTCGATCTAACGGTGATTGACGCGGTGTACACACTATTTATTATTGATTCTAATTTGGTTGCAATATGTATTTTTGAAGTGAAAACTTCTTGAGGCGTGTTGTGCGATATTTTTGGCAGGAGATAAATTTATAATAAGGCGTCATGACATGATAGTAAGCGTGACCGATCGTATTGCGTTTGCGCAGCTTGCGTCAGACTAGCGACGCGTAGTATAAGAGCCTGTGTTCATCTAATATTGATATTTTGTATTGGGATTGTGCAGCCTACCATATATTAGATTAATTAATTAACAGTATAAAAATGTATATAAATATTGTTCGGAGTGCCAATAGATGTGAAAACCAGACTAGTGTTAATAATTCCAATTTATAAATTATGAAACTTAGATAAATCCCACTGTAATTAATTTAAGAACTCAAAACAGAACGCGATTATTCTACTGTATTGAGTTTACACTTCTGTCGGCAGTTCTTATGACTGTCTCGATATTTTTGAAGTTATACTTCTTTTGCGCGTTAGGGAATAATGATGAGAGTAAATTTTTAGGATGCGTGCACACACCGTCACAGAAAACCGACACCCTGAAGTTAGCTATAGTCAACTTTTTCTATTGTTAGTGTCGGTTTTTCTACAAACGTAGAATAAGGCGAAAGATTTTGAAAAGATTTTTATCTTGTTACGCCATAGGAGTATAACTTCTAACGCGTGTACATAAGTACACGCACGCTTTCTTTTTTAACTTAAAACCGTCATTTGAATATTAAAATCAAATCGTATACATACAGCAACAAAACTCTGAATGTTCCATCATCATTATTCGCGAGATATAAAAGCCAGGTTAGCTGAACGAAGTACACGGCCGGACCTACGTGTAATGGAGATGATTAATGTGCTCGACTGACCCATCACCTTCCAGCCGTGCCATAGATATGTTATATCTAAATGTTATACAAATTATACCTACAAAGATAATATTTGAGCTTTTTTTTTAACTTTATTTTTGACAGCCAATCTTTTAGATTATTACTGCCATTGTCGAGTAGTTAATAGTATTACAAATTCTTCTTCTATTCCATTTTTGGCAATCAGTCTTCTAGTAGACCATCACTGCCATTGTCTAGTGAGTATCGATATTATAAGTTTCTTGATATAACTTCAATGAATGCCATTGTCGAGTAGTTAATAGTATTTCAAGTTCTTCTTCCATTCCATTTTGGGCAATCAGTCTTCTAGTAGACTATTACTGCCATTGTCAATTGAGTTATTACAAGTTTCTTGATATAATTTCAATGAACTAACAAGATGGTGGCCAACTTGTTAGAACTTTCCATGGAATTTTTGTGGCATCTCAGAATTCATGGTCCGTGGTATTATTTTCCATTCACTTTACTTATGCACAATAAACAAACTATATTACATAAAACACCACCAATTTAACACAATATAGACTCAAGTAACACAAGATTATGAATAAAAAATTAAATCGACTACATGACAGACCAAGTTCCCGCCAAAAATACTCAATATTTGAGTTGTTAATAATAATAATAACATTAACAAGCAGGCCGTTTTAATAATCTATATTCGAGCTATTAGATTATCTGTCTAACTACTGTCGATGGAAGTATATATGTATTTTATGTAATGTATGAACTTAGTGGAACACTCGACCAGAATGAATTCCTTTCTTAGTATATTATTATTGATTAAGAAATACGAATAAATGAATCACTTCAAAAGCTAATATAAACTTCATATTGGAGAGAATATCTAAAAAGGACTTGTAACTTTTTATCAAATTTGACAAGGCAAAAAGAGGAATTTAGCCATTGGAGTTTAGCGTCAATGCGCAAACCCCTTAAATCTACATTTGGGTCGCTAGTCGTATTTGTCAAATAAAGTCGGCTGAGTGCCTTAAGCGCTCGCCTTAGTAGTCCGGTGAAGCTGTTAAGACCTTACTAGGTCAATAGCATAGGCATTTCGAAAAGAAAAAAGTCGCTAGTCGCAAACACTAGTCCGTGTTCCTCTTTCTGCAATACGATGGACCTTACAAACTCGTTCGGTAAACCCGTGAAATACTAAGAATTCTTTGCTTGTTTAAAATGTTGTTCAAAGATTTCATTATTCATCCTGTTATGTATTGGAAACATTAATTTAGATGTATATGTATCCAGAATAAAAATCTCTACAAGCAATTATGTTGTCAGAAAGTACAATATATTTTTCCATCTTTACTCACTACTACAATCGAAAGTATTTCTATATTTATATCTACTAGTGGGCGCCCAGAGGTCGACATTCGACCATAGTTCATTGATTTTTTAACGTTTAAATTTTATTAGGGTTCTTTTGTCAAAGGGTATTTTGTTATAATGTCATTGTTGAATGTAGAATGAAAAAGGGTAATTGGAACGTAAGAGTAAAATAATACATACCGTCGAGCATAGCAACCTCCTTAAAAACTTTTTTTGAAGTCCTTTATTGACAGATGTCAAAATGTCTTTTTTATTTACATGTGTGTATATGTTGTGTAAAATTGAAGCAGTAGTGTGAGTAATGCATATTTTAATTAATTTAATGTACTTCTAATGCATTTTATATACAATAAATAACTTTCTACACTACTCCTCCATATAAACTTTAACTATGCCAAATTTCACGTTCATCCGTTCGCCTAATTCCGTTAAAAAGAGATACAAAATTTAGGCTTCACGTATTAATATAATGATTCTATAAGCTTCCACATAAAAATGGTAAAGTTATATTGATTTTTATATACGATTGAATAAAAACTATTAGCATAAACTAACATTTACTAATGTTCTTAGAATTTTATTTAAAATCACCACTATAGGTAAATAATTAAATATTTGCCTCTTCATGGCATTTCAATATATATCGATGTATTGACTTACTATGCTTATATTCAAATACTAGCAGTGCCCGGGGCTCCGTCCGTGTGGAGCCTTATGTGATAAAACAGTAACTAATGAGATCATCTGAGTGTTTTAAGTCTATTTATTTATTACTTTTCACTCATACTTAAATCGCGTCGTCATTAAAATTACAATAACTTTTGATAAAGTGAACCGATTTTAATGAATTTTTTCTTGGTTAGGTTTTATCATGAACGCGGTATTTTAGCAGTATTCCAAGATACCTGCAACATTTTTTTTTTCACAAAAATCTAATAATTACAGACACGTTAGATTTACATTATTATTATATGTATAGATTGAAGTTGAAATGTAATAGTTAATGTATGAAAATAAAACACACAACCGCAATTGTAGGAGGCCAAAGAACACGAGAACAAGTAATTATTGATCTTGCGGCATAGCCCGGTTTCTGACATGGGCCTTGCGTATGTACGTCTAAATACACTACTCGCATAGCTGCTAAGTTAATACGGCATATATATTTCGTTATGGCAGTACTTGAATACCATCTGATATTAATAATTAAATGGTGATATCGTGAGATGTTTAAATTTAATCTATCTACACCATAGGTCCTCAAACTTTTTTATCTCGTTGACCAATTGCCCTGATTTTCGGATATGTGTAGACGACCCCTGCTCACTTGATATTTTTTGCAATTTTTTTGGCAATTTCTGAACCACAAATAACATTTTACAAAAGGTTGTTTCGTCATTGATGTGGATAGATATGCCCTTATATTACGGAAAAACAGTATTTAAGTAGACAATATGTATATGTGTATTGTTTCATGCAAGTTCATGCAATTTTACCCTTAGTTGCATCTCATAAAACCCTAAATTTTTCCCCTGGCATCGATTCCTTTGCTAATGGTCATACACTTCTAGGGTTCGATATAGACACTTTAGGAATCATAGATCTAGACAATCACTAACCTAGTGAAAATGAGTAACATGTGCCGAGAGATGAAGTTCGCGATCAAGATTTTTCCTCTGGTAAGAGTGGCAAAGACTTTGGAAATAACGCCACAGCTACTTGAGCCGCCAAGCAGTATTGATCGCACTGCCGTTTTTCGCTCCGAAGGGTCTGATTGATAGCATATATTGACATACAAAACATTCTATCTCAGTCATCAAGTATAGAGGTAGGTCTTCATAAGTTGTAGTCCTTGTGAATGAGCCGGAAATTCCATGGAAAAGAATATAATAGTAATGAAACCATAACATGGTGCTGGAGCTTCCTAAAATTGTGTGGATATCTACCAACCTCAAGTAGAAAATCTGTCGCTAAGCGCCACAGATGTATTTCGGGTTTATTAAAAAAAACAATCTACTGAACTACATATCATTAGATCTTTTTTTTTATCGTAGGAGGCAAACGACCATGTGGGTCATCTGTTGTTCAGTGATCACCACCGTCCATAGATACTTGCAACGCCAGAAGCGTCGCAAGTGCGTTGCCAACCTGTGTTTTGGGGGAGGGGAGGTGGGTTATCCGGCGCTCTCACTGACCGAACGAAACGCAACAATGTGAGCACTGTTACTTGACGTCGGTTTAAAGAGTTAGAAAATAATAGAGTAATTGACATACTTATTGCATACTACTAGCTTGTTCACGCAACTTCATTCGCGATAATATAGGTTTGATCTACCCATCGGGAATAGTACTGTTTCTGGATAAAAAGTACCGTATAACTTTTTTTGTTTCCCTGAGAAAGTTTATACAAAAATTTATGATGATCGGTTTAGTTTATTAGCCTGTGTTAATATTCAAATGAAATTTCGGATACGCTATTTTGTGATTAATTTGCCAAATAAATACTTCGTTCACGTTTCGCAATATTCTATAATAAGGCTATCAAACATATTCAGTTCCTACTAAATTATATGCCAGTACCAAGTACAGTTAGTTATACATAGTATTTTTAAATCTATATTATCTATACTTCTATACTAATATTATAAAGCTAAAGAGTTTATTTGCTTGAACGCGCTAATCTCAGCAACTACTTTCAGTGTTAAATGGCTCATTTATCGAGGAAGGCTATATATCATCACGCTAAGACCGATAGGAGCGGAGCATCAATAAAGAACGTTTCAAAATCTTTTTTTTCTTTTGAGAGCTTCCGCTGCTTGTTAGTTTTAGCCGAAAATAACTATTTCACGCAAACAAACTCGCAGGCAGAAGTTAGTTATATATATAATATCAACGACATTGACTTACAAATGATTAAATCATTACAAGGCGACCGCAAACTATCACTGTTTCCCTTCAAAGAACCGTCGAATCTAAAACTAGTTTGAAGGTCGCGTCAATTGTTATGAATAACCGTCCAACCCTTCTCAAGTTGAGTTGAATTAAGCGAGCGGTATATGTTTAACAAATGAGATTAGCATGCCAAGTACAAGTCTTCTTGGACCGACCGCTGCGGTCGACAAGAAACTTGAAGCGCTTTTTCTGCTTTCTAAATATTACTTGTTGTGTTATACCGATTTTTTGTAGTATATAAAACAAATGATTTAATAAGAATACATGAGAACTATTCACTTTTCTTTTTTTCCTCTTTATTTTTATTGAGGGTTTGTTCAAGGAGAGCATGCCACCCTCGTCCATACTACATACAATAACAACTTACAAAACAACTTATAAATATAATAGCCTCTTACAAAATACTATCATAAAAATAAATTAAAAAACAGAATATTACAATCACTTGCTTGACCTTATACCGACGTCCACCATATAATAGATCAATTTGGCTTCTTCCGATGCTGGGCGTAACAATATTTGATTACAAACGCCTATATTATAAGTATACTTAAATTTGCATTCCTTTAGAAAATGATTGATACACATCTTCTTCTTGATGGCAAACTTCGCAGTTACTCTTTTCGCTTCTAAAATTTGCCCATTGAATAAATTTAAATATTATACCCCGATATTTCGCTAGCGGGTAATTAAAATTACTAGAACACAATTTATAGCCCTTTTTATAAAACTAAATCATGTCATACAAAAATAAATGTTTGTAATTTATATTTAGATAATTTTTATATTTGGAGATAAAACAACAAAAATATGACCGAAAGCTATCCATTAGTTTTTGCGTGATACGTGCACATTTTTTTTTACTTTATTTTTTCTATACATGTATAGATATAACATGAGACAATGTATCCATGGATTCATATTGCACATGTGACCATATGGCATTACGATCATTTTCATCGTAAGCCCAATCTAACCTAGTACGTCAAAAATTGTCTGGATATGTCGCTCTTTTCTAAAGAAGTGACGTTCTAATTTTACCATATGCCAAGACCCGCTGAACTATTTACGAACCGTCTATTCAGCCATATTACTTGCCATTTATTTATCAAAGTATTTGAAGTGAAAAGTTCTTTAGCAGCGTTGAACGTTTAAAAAATATATATGTATATTTGGTAGAGGGAAAACTTGTGGGCTCGCGTCACCGATGACCTCGACATGCTTGTGACGTATTGCCTATGTGCCAGACTAGCAAGGCGTAGGATAGCTGTCTGTGTACCTGTAATATTGATATTTTGTGTTGAGCTTATGCAGACAATAATTTTTGATTAATCAATAAACTGTATTGAAATTTATATAATCATTGCTCGGAGTGCCAATAGATATGAAAACCACACTACTATTAATAAATTTTTTTATGTCAAAACGAGGTAAACGAACATGTGGGTCACCAGATGTTAAGTAATCACCACCGTCCATAGACACTAGCAACACCAGGGGAGTCGGAAGTGCGTTGCCAGCCTGTGTATGGGGGAGGGGTAGGGAAAGGAGAAAGGGGAAGGGAAAGGGGGAAAGGAGGTGGGCCTCCGGCGCTCTCACAGTGCAAGCACTGTTACTTCACGTCGGTGTTCTGTGAGAGGGGCGGTAGTACCCCGGGCGAGACGACCCATTCATGCTGAAACTAGTAATAGCTACAGCGTGGCTCTACCACCTTCTAAACACAATTTATAAAATTTAAATAATTCAGACTGCCTATAATTGATTTAAAAATTCTAAAAATTAACACAATTATTCCATTGTTTTGGGGTTTCACTTCCGTGGGCAGTCTACTTTGACTTCCTCGACTTTTTTTATATCGGTAATGTGGGATTAAATAATCAACCAATCTGTCCTTATATATATATATACATATACTATGAGTTCAGTGAGAGTTATCGGCCCAATGAAATACGTAGTAGGTACATTCAATAAATTATGTAGCATTATTGGCCGCGGGCGATTCCGATTCTCTATTGAGAATCCCGATCAGCCGATCGTAAACTTTGTCTAAAATATGACCTTCTTAATAGAACACACAAAACAGCCTCTATAATACCCGCTGACCTGATTCAGTATAGCTATCTCTCAGCTCCTAAGCTGCTGAATAATAAAACAGGTTTTCGCGCAGAATGTTACACTGAGATTTATAACTTACTTTATTATGTATTGAAGGCGACGAACAGCGTAAGTGCATGATTTATAATGTTGGTGCATAATTCTTATCGTTTTTTACCGGACTGCAAGAGGAAGGTATTGTTTTTCGAACGTACTTATATATGTCTACTTCTTTAGCACGCTCTGTTGTCTAAATTTGAATACTAGATGTCCTTATATTTCCTTTATTTGTGTGTGTGTCTTTAGTTGTGTGAATAACTATTAAAAAGTCAGTAGGGATAAATATAAGTTCCTTACATCAAAACTCAACTGAATAACTCGTTTATTACCATACAATTTTTTTCATTTTTCCTTATTACTTTTCGAACACTTACTTTTAAACAACCTCGTTCTGACGATTACAAAACACCAAAAATAATTAACCAAATTGGGTGCAACCGTTTTTGTATCGTTATTATTGTTTTCTATACTTCATAGGCTTCGATCAACAATAACTAGATATCGGGTCGGCACCAAAAATACATCTAGGTAAATAACAGCTCAATTGAAACGTGAGCTTTTATTTTGTTTGAAATACAGCCAATGTAAGCACGTTTCACAATGCCGCAGTGTATTCAAAAGATGCAAAAATAATACCCGAAAAAGCAATTTAACGGCCGGAGTATCTTACTTTTCCTAAATACATGTTGAATTAGTTATATTTTATGATTTAAACTAACAAATAATATTAAATTTTGAACAAAATCACCGATTTTAAAATGTGGTACAAATGTTTGGTCAAGGCTCGCCAACCACGAACAAACACGCAGAATAACGGGAAAAAGTACTTTATTTATTGCGTGTTAGGTTTGAATTCATACAAAATTGTTTATGTTGTCTTTTCATTTGTAAGTGGCGGGAGTAATCTATTGCTTTGCTCGTTTTATCGTAAGTATTAGATAATGTTTTGAACATTCGTGACTTTATTACTAGGTGTCATGGTGTGAATTAGGTTGAACTTAAAACTGTTTTGAAACTTTTTTGCTCCCTTTCTTAGTAAACAAATAGCTACACATAAGTATATATTTACGCGGACAGGATTTAGCTTCGATATTGTACGTGACCCTTTATCTAGTTATTGTTGATCGAAGTTCATAGGTTTTAAGGCCTGACCATAATCTCACCTGATGTTAATGTTTCCTATGACGATGACTAACCTGATGACGATGTGGTCTAAGATAGTAAACATGCTGAACCTTCAGGGAGACTGGCTCTCAACTGCAGTTATTGGAATGCAGGTGTTTGGCGACGGATTGTCAACTTTAGGGTGGTAGCCAGCTGAGGAAAAGTCGTACCACCGTGCTATGGTTTTTTTTTCTTCAAGTTTGTTGGTTCCGTACAAAGATCATTTGGAATTGGCAATATAAAGGGGGAGAGGAGTGATCGAAATTTGATACAATTCACTACTTTACTACTCAGATTGTTTGTCATATGGCACAGTTCTACGAATACTAGCAGTTTGGTTAATTTATATTTTATAATTCAACACACGGTGCCCTGGTCTCTTCGTGTTAAACCTGGGGCATTCTTGAAACAAATGTTCAAAGTTTTGTTCATAGATGTGTTATCGCTGGGGCAGGTGTTATTGTTAATAATCTTAGAGCGATTAAGGTATTGCTTACAATATCCATGTCCAGTTAATATTTGTGTCATATAGAATGAAAGTCCAATACATGTACGTAATATTGTAATATCTTCCAATTTGGGTAAACGTGTAATAGTGTATCGGCCCTGAGCAGAGTTTTCATGCCTAGCCTACCAAACCCTATGATACTCAGCGCGGATTTCGCGTAGGGCGAAACTCATCGGGAAGAATGTATAGCTAGCCTCCGAATATAGAGCCACGGCGGCGTCAGCTGCTTCGTTTCCAGCCGGCGTGACTTCTGACCGTGCAATGGCTTGATCACGATATTTTCCTTCACCCAAGTTTCCGGCTCATTCACAAGTATTACAACCTACATCGATCGATACAGTGTCTAAGCAAGGTAACCACTGAGTTAGTTAGAAGTGTATGTGTCATTATCAGATACGATACGTCATTATCAGATCAGATACGATACGTCATTATCAGATCAGATACGATACGTCATTATCAGATCAGATACGATACGTCATTATCAGATCAGATACGATACGTCATTATCAGATCAGATACGATACGTCATTATCAGATCAGATACGATACGTCAATATCAGATCAGATACGATACGTCATTATCAGATGAGATACGAAACGTAAAAAAGGTAAACATAACGGATTCGGAAGTTGCATATAAAAATATTATTGTCCAGTGCTGCTACGTCTGTTGTTTTACCTTTTTACAAATGTAAAACTCTTTAATAGGTTCGAAAGTTTTCTGTAGGATGTTTAAGAAGTAAAAAGGTTAAGGATTAAGGTTAACTGACTATTAGTTCAAACCTGGACTATTCTCAGTCTAATTAATGCCCCTCGGCAGCGGCTCAAGCCTCTCATTCCCTCGGCGTGGAGCCCTTGAGTACGCTGCCCGCGCGATACAGGGACACAAAATCTTACAACACTGCAACAACATTACACATATCACCTCCACACACGTGCACGCACACATGCTTACACATGAAAGTGGAATGGTTTTATTTTTGTTTTTCCCTTATCGAACTCAAATAGTTTAGAAAAAATATCCGACACAAAATACATATGAGTCGTTGAGGTATGCATGCTTGGTACATATATATGTTTCAATAACTCATATAAGTATGAATATGTAGCATAGCTTATGTTAGCTCAGATAGTTCGCGAATTGCATGAATCAGGCAACATCCCAAGCCGAGTTTTGCCGTGCACCCTTGAGCTAGTCATCAAAATAAAATCGGCTGAGTGCCTTAAACGCTCGCCTTAGTAGCTGTTAAGACCTTGTTAGGTCAATAGCGTAGTCATTCCGAAAAAAAAAAAGTCTAATTAATGTATTCCAAAGTAAAGGAAAACAGTACGCAACCAATCGAAATAAACCAATTCTGTATAAAAGTGCTTAATCAAAACTAACAAGAGGCTCAATTGAGAAAAAGTAATTTTATGTTTAAATTATTTTTTCATTTGGATCGAGGAATTGTAAAAGCATAAATATATCACACTAGCTGACCCTTGCTGCTTGACTTCGTTGGGCGGTAAACATTTATAAACCAGCTACTTTTTGTGACTTAAATATAAAAGTAAGACATATGCTGTCTGTGACTTTTATGTAGGCATTATCAAGCTCTACAACTTTTCTCTGGAACTCAATCATATATCTCTCATCGTTAAGACAGCGTTCGTCAGAAACATTTTCGTTCGTTCGTTTTTTCTCCGACTTACTTTTCAAATCCAATTTCCACAAAAAAGTTAGTTTTCGGGTTAATATATAGCCTATGGCACTTACAAATAACGTGGCATTCTATTGTTAAAAGAATTTTAAAAGGTTTAGTAGATCCAGATATTAACCCCTACAACGTCACAAACTCACAAACTTTACCTCTTTATAATATTAGTATAGATTGCGCAATTCGCTTATAAGATTTTAAACGGGTAACGACATCAATATGATGAAACGTCTTTTAATAATTATCTCAAATATACATTTTAAAGGAACGTTGTTTTTCACAAATATGTAAATATGGCTTAGGTAATTTATAAAAACAATGTATGATAATGAAATCATCACGACATACAAAAAAATATTTTATTATATTTTCGTAACGATTTATTAATCTCAATTTATCTTTTAAAAAATTTGCATCTTTATTTGGGCGAATACAATAGTCATTTGTTATGAAAGAACCTTCATATTTGTCTTAATTTTTCTATTATATTTAATGTTTTTTTTATATTTAAATAGTAAGTAATTTAATTTTAAATAATTTAAATTTAAAATATTTATTTATGTAAGTTTTTTTAAGTTTGTCTGACTAGCAACAACCTGAATTTGAAAAGTCTATCATCAAACATATAGATCTGTTCCGGTAGCCCCAGTTAAGAAAGGGTTTTTTTACTGTCCGTATACTTTTATGGCATACCAGATATCAGACAGCCGCATGGATATTATTAAATCGAGGGTACTACATATGTATATGAGACTTTAGATTTCAAAACGAACCAAATCTCATTTTAAGCCATCATATAAGATCTTTAATTTTCTAAGATAATTTCAGTTTTTATAAACTGTGAACTAAGTTCAAATTTTCCCATTCATTAGATATTTCGTTTTTTATTTATGATCTCCAAATTTTACATGTACAAAATAAGAAAATCTTAATAATATAACTTATAACCTTCTGAACGCCTAAAATTTACTTGACTCATTTTGTAATGTTACGACTTACAAATTTACTTATAAAATTACTGGACCACGTGATTCATTCATTCAATGAGTCCTTAAAGCGACCGGATTCTTATAAATCTATATTACAGATTAAAAACTTAACGAGCCTTATGGTGCAGTGCTAATAAGCACTACTAAGAAGCCGAAAGGTTGCGGTTTCGATCAATTCAATGAACCTATATCAATTGTTTCATAGCCATACTTACATACACCCAATACTTACTTAGTTCGGCATTAAATGGCGGTGAGTGAAATTATGTCCGAAATTACTTATTTAAACTATCTATTAAAATTAATATATGATTTTTATTCTCGGACTAGGTGGTACCCTCCCGATTCGCTGGTCTTTACATAATCTTTTAATTTTTTTTTAATGGCAAAGGCTCAATGGAATCATAGAAATAAGTAGCCTAGAACGAAAAATTCGGTATCGATCGTATGTAGATATGTTTAATAGTTTTGACGTGAACTGGCCTCAAAGGAACTGTATTTTCTTTACATACACCAGGTGAAAGGTTAAACGCTCGCAGTATTCTGTACTATTTCATGGTCACATAATCATAGACGCCTAGAGGATTGTGTATTCTTTTTTTCTAGATAATTAGATCAAATATCAAGCACCTATTTTTTTATTGATTTAGATCGAGAATCGAGTGCTTAGTGTCCTCCATAAATATTGCTACTGTCTGAATATTCAGCCTGTATAGATAATAGGTGGATACTAAAATACTATAAACAAAAATAGTAACCAATTGCACACATTTTGTACAATCTATACATATAACAAGAATGTAATTTTTACGTGTCTGTACTTTTTAGATTTTCTGTGAAAAAACTTGTTGGAGGTGTCTAGAAATAAGTAATAAAACACATTTCAATCTTTTCTAGAAATGTCTGTCTGTCTGTTTGTTTGCATCACTCCTAAAATACTGCGTTTACGATAAAACCTCTTCAAGAAAATTATAAAGAATATATTCCAGTAACGTTTAGTTTGTTTCATTAAAATCGGTTTGGTCTATCAAAAGCTATTATACTTTTGATCACGACGCGACTTAACAACGAAAAGTAGAAAATGGACTTAATACACTCAGATGACTTTATTAATCGCTGTTTTTTTACATAAGATTTAATACAATTAGTAAGAAATATAGGTGCAGTCTCAATTATATTAGTAAGTGAACGCACTTGAAGAGGGCGGTCATTCCCACGGTTTGATAAATGAAATAACTAAAGGCCATGGCTGCATCGCGACGCGACGTCGAGTCGTGTGCCCAAGGTTCCTTCCTTCCTGATACCGTACATGAGTAATAACAAAATTAACTTGTACATCGTGACTTCGTTCTCCTGTAGTAAATATCCTAAGGCTATAATTCGCACTTACAACCGTTCGTCATGCATTAAATCGCTTCCGACACGTTAGGAAAACAATAAAAGTGTATTACGAGCAAGCGAAACTTCGAGAACAGAGCTCGAAGCAACTGCATAATATCTCGTAAATATTTCGTTTACTGTTTGGTCTCTTTGCTTATAAAACTTGAATAAGTGAAAAATAATTAATTCTGATTGCTTAATTTAGAATAACGAACAAAGATGATCATTAAATTTATGAAATTAAATGAATTTTTAACAACATGATATTTTTTCGTATTCAATTAATTTTTTGGTATTATTTTTAACGACCGTTTATTTATAGATATTAATTGATTAAAGTCCACAGATAAAGACTCTAAGGAATGAAATATTTAATGTATAAAGAAAAATATTTTTTGTACTTGACATTATCTTACTGTGCGATTGCAAATTATGCCATAAAACTAGTTCAGTCGACCTTAGTCTGTGTATATTGCTTAAATTAATAAGCAAATACAACCTTAAATATATATGAATATATATATATATA